>DWAJ01003264.1:0-15215 GCA_018238005.1 Eurema mandarina
ACTGCCCCTGTGTTCCTTAAAGCCTTTTGAAGGGTTGGATACAGTCTACAGATAACTCGTGACGTGAGTATTACAGGTTAAGTAATAAACATTGTTTACTTTTACATTTTAACAATTCCATGATTTTGTTAATTATTAAGACACGTGTTGAGCACGTTAGCCGGTTTGCGTACTTACTCACGTATTTTGGTTACCTAATAAACGTTTTACGACGTTAATAAACAGTCGGATATTTTAAAGTAGCCATTAATAATTAAAAGACGTCTCTTTAAATAAGGATTTTATAATTAAACCATTTCATACTTATTAATAAAATGTTTTATATAAAATAACGCAGACGGTAATACTCCTTCGGCATCTAGTTGCAGTAATAGTCGTTCTTTAATGAGAATAATTGTAGCGAGTATCTTTTAATCCCTAGTTGTTATAAAGCGAGCAACGTCTGTCAATGGATGCCACATAATTAGCCTGATATCCCTGCAGCAGACATTTTCCATCCAACGTTTGCCTGTACAGTTTTCCTTTTAAATAAAACCTCTTTTTAATAATTGTTGTCTATGAAAATGTGAATATTTCGGTGCTGTGCTATGATTTGTTTCTCGTTTTATTCTCCAAGATGGTTATCAAAGATATCAATTATCTTAATCACAAAATTTTGCTATAAATCTCACTTTTATAGATATAGGCGTAGATTTTCGAAGTTTCCTTCTATTCAATGTTTTATTACAAGTTTAAAACCACCAGCTTACAAATTTTCAGCAAAATCTAATTAATATTTTTTTGCGTAACAGAAATAGACATTCACGCTTAGTACGTAATTATTAAAGATTTTATAGATTAACCTAACATTGTTATTTATTATTAACTATTGGTTATCTATCAATACTACTCGTAACTAGTGTCAAATACTTGTATTAGCGTTACATAATTGGCTTAAGATGCACTGTTCTAGATCTAGTAGAGGAGAGGTTAAACCCTTCTTTGAGTGAGGTCATTGACTTTTGTGGGATAGTTTTGGCATTCGTTGTTCTCAGTGTACGTCGTATTGTTATTTTATTTATTAAGAAAAAATGTGAATACGTAAGTAATAAGAACATAAATAAAAAATAATTCTCTCCCGTCTGAACTCTGAATATCTGTCAAAATGTATATTAGGAAATTCTACATATTTACAGAACTAGTTTGGTGAGGAAAAGTTGTATACATTGTTCTATTTTTTTTATATCATGTATTAAGTGTTAAAAAAATATCTAAAGCGCGATTCAGAATATTTATATAGCTAAATCAATGACACACCTTACTTATCGTTTAATGTGCAAAATTATCTTTGTCATGAAAGTTTATAAACTTTTTTTGAATTCGTTCTTCTTCACGTTCTTTTTTATTTTTTTTGTCATAACGGCCAGTATATATATTTGACCAATTAGGTACGTGATAATTGCCAGTATTTTAATTTATATATTAATTTAAGTAATTCTGCTTAATTAGTAATAAGTAATAGTTTCACAGCCCCAGCCTTTTTTTTCCACATACAATAGGAGTTCTGTTGCATAAATGAATACATGATTTATTAATTAAGTCTCTGTCTTCAAGCGTCGTCGTTTTTGATGTGTCAAGCCTTCGGGTCAGAGCACGGGATTGAAAAAAATATATGTATACGAATATGCGACACAATACATAACTTATTTGAAAATTTTTTTTAATACGTAGATGAAGTATTTTATTGTAAATTTTATGTCCTGATATACTTCAAAACTACATGTAACCTAATTGAATAAAGGTATGAGTTGGGCTTTTACTTCGACCTAATAAAATATGAATATCAAAAACATGCATTTATTACTTGAAACAATCATAATAAGTAATAATAGATTCTGAACGTATTTTGGAGGTAAATCTAGGCTTATGTTTAATAAATGTCATAAATTTTCCCTCGTAAAAGCCAGCCATATCGGATATCCGTCTTTTCCACAGCTACACATAAAAGGGTGTCGAAAAAAGAAACATGTCACGCATTTGACATCCTATGTCATCACTTATGTCAATATTAAATTATTTATGTTTTTAAAATATGTATTGTTTCTTAATTTTAACAGAACCCATACATTAAGATGTTAATAAATCTTCTAGTAAATTTTCATCTTGTCCAAATAAATTAAATTTGATCGGGTTGGATATTAATTATATAATTACGTCAATAATAAATACTTAGTTGGATCTCATATTATAACCATTGTTTTCTTAAGATGAACTAAAACTTATTTTGCTTGCTAGTCTTTCCCTTCAATATTCAATATCTGTTTTTAATTTGCATGATTATTTGCCTCATTCAAAAAAATGTTAGTATTATGACCGGTCAGCTAAAATCATTTAACGTAATTTATGAAATATCAACGCTTTTAGATTTTTAATAGATTTACAAGTTTACAAGACCCTTAAAATAAATCAATTAATACTCCACACCAGTGGGTCTATCCCTGATCCCGAATCGTAATGTTGTGGTGAAATAATATATTGCTCTAATATTGAGTAATTCCCGTATTGGAAAGGGGAAGTCGAATGAGCTACCTTCATCCATCTTTTGTACCGTTACGTATTGAAAGGGTGTCGCAACTTACGATATATGTCTTACATATTATTATGGTAATACAGACAGCGAAATTAATACGTTATGTTACGGTAAATCTTGCTAAATCTTCAAAATATATCATAACTAGAATTATAACAGTAAGATATTCTAAAAAGGTCTTTTAGAATATTGAGTAATATTGCTATTAATCGGAATTTTTTACTGATTTTTCTCTATTAAGGCTGTCGAATTCGGAATCGATTTAACCATCGATTTAATCGAATCGAATATTAAAATTATTTTGTACTACAAAGAAGATACAAGTGTTACTAAACGTAGCCTATGTTCAATAGATACGTTTTGACTTTGACTGGGAAAGATTTAAACATAGCGCTATCTAGTCCCACACTAAGCAGTGTTAGCGCAATGGCTTTTCTATTGTTAATATATATAGGTACATAGAAACATAACAACTATTAGTTATTATAAAGATATAAGTACAATGAAACCCGGTTAAGTCGGACTTGGATATAACTTATATAAAGGAAATAAAAGTAAACAGAATTACCCAACGTAAAGGGCTAGTACATTAAAATATTATGTAGCACCGCTAAGTAACCTCTTGTACGATTTTGACAAGGTATGTTTACCTCCTGCGATTGGGATTTCGAAGTGATCCGAAATGGAAGGTAGAGGATAGAATGCCTATCCTTTTATTATTAAAGGATTATTAACTTGGGTTTGATGAAGATTGAGGATTACCGTACCTACCGTTTACCTACCTGTTTTTAAAGAGCTAAATATTCCCCTTCGAATTTGATTTGGGCTTGGTCGTTGATGTACCTGGAATTTCTGTTATGGGTGGGTCTCAAAATATATGTTGTTCTGAAAACATTTTAGATTAGAAGATTATTTCATTTATTTCGTGATAGCCAAATCCATATCCGTAACTTATACGTGTGTTCTTGATTTATTATTAAACTATCATCCCGCTTCGCCTCTGACTAGGGTATGTTTATTACTGAGAAATAACTATATCTATTGGTGAAAACTACATGGAAGTTAATGCAGTAATTTTGAGTTGAGTTGAGTGATTCAAGACTTTATAATTTGTAGTAAATTTACATATTATGTATCTATATTATATAACAATAGTTTAAAAAAACTTAAATTATTGTGTTGCCAGAATGATAAATTTCACACCAAAAATACAAATAACAGCAAACTTGGTACATAATTCATTACGAATTCTCCTTTGAAATCGCGAAATCGATACTCGTTTAGCATTGTTGGAAAACGTCTTTGTGGTAACAATTTCCGCTGAGAAAACGTAAATTAATGTAGTTAGGCGCGGCGGCTTGATAAAAATGAAGGGTCTAGAAAGGAGAAAGGCTTTCCTGAAATACGAAGGGAGGACAATGCCTCAGTAGGTATAGCTAGTTATATAGCTACTCACATAGACGTATTACGAATAGACTGATACTCACGTTAGAATCGGTCCGCCGTAAGTGAAGCCAAAACTTAATATAATATGTAAGTGTATAAAACACGTTCAGTGCGACATTGGGTGGGTCGCTGCTATAAGAAATTTACCCTATAAATGTGGAAAATTGATATCTACGAAAAACACACGAATTTTAATGCGATGCGTTGCAGCGACTATCTATGTAAGGAGCGAAGTTGTCTACTTTGAAATAGCTTCAGTTTACGTACTCATATTGCGGATCTTGTGTAGTGTTACTATTCTATGAGTACTCATATCTATGGGCGACAATAGACGATACATTTTTGTTCACTTCGTGTTACTTAATGTTTTGTTGATGACATTTTGATTCGTGTTGGTTCGGTTGAAGTTTTATTGCTTTGTTTCTGGTAGTCGTAGCAGATGTAGAATACATTGTTAAGTGTAAAATAAACAAGTCCCTATAATTATTATACTATAAAGAAAACTATTGATACAATTACTAAATGTTGATTTATAACTACAAAATGATTCGAATAGGACTTGGCTTCTACGAGATTTGAAAACTGTTTACGATGGAAAGACTGCATCGAGAGACTTGGCATTTCTTTACATCTAATGTTTTTGGTGGAATAGATATTATTATGAAGAAATATGAACTGATTGATTTAATAAGAGTTGGATATTATCTAAATATATATAATTCAAAGGTGACTGACTGACATAGTGATCTATCAACGCACAGCCCAAACCACTGGACGAATCAGGCTGAAATTTGCCATGTAGATAGATGTTATGACGTAGGCATCCGCTAAGAAAGGATTTTTATCAATTCTACCCTCAAGGGGATAAAATAGGGGATGAAAGTTTGTATGAAAATCCACGCGGGCAGAGTCGCGGGCAACAGCTAGTACAAGATAAAGTCACAAGGCTCACATATCCCACAGACTTCAAATAGTTGTACAAAACAAATATAAAAGGAAAAATAACGCTGAACTTAGCCAATTATTTCGACGAAAACTAATGAGAAAGAAGTCAAGGAAAATAGCTTAATAAATGAAATAGCTAAAGCAGCTTAGCTAACAAAAGATCTCATGAATGTTGACGAGAATGATTGTTATGTTTTTACAGGTCAGTGATATGAAACAGCTTTGCTTTTTTGGGTCAGGTTTCTTTGCTCGGGGACCATCCGCGCGCCGCTTAGCAGATAACGATATTTTTAATGACCTGAAAAGCTGGCGGCGAAGTGACCTCTTTTGTTATAATCAGTGCAAAGGGTAGTGTGTAATGAGTTAGTGATCAAAGTTTCATGTTAGGTCTTGCATACTGGCAGGTTATGGAGGGAAATGTTTTTTTTTAATACTAGTAAAGAAATGACGCATACTGTCACGGTAAAGTTTTTTTGTAAAGACAATAGGTTAGGTAATTTATATTTACGAAACAAAACGCTGAGTCACTCAGTCATTGCTCGTCATATTGCTAAGATAAATCAAGTTAATGACATTGATGAGTTTTCAAATCAGATGGAAATTAAATTAAAAAAAAAAGATAGGTCATTAAAAATCGTCTGGACGAAGTTTAAAAAGGGACAAAAAGCATATGAATAAATCACAAGTCATATGATTGGATAATTTAATAAAAATTGATTCAATCAATGGTCTGCAATTATATGCTGAATGACAGATTGACGGAATGCAATGCAAAACGATTTTAAATTATTAGTCGTTTTAATTACAATTAGTAGTAGGTATCGATATAATATTTTTAATTAAAAGTTTGCCATGTTGAGGAATAAAGATGGGATAGAAATTTGAATACTTTTTTCTTTTTTTTACAAATTACGTAAAATATAATTGAAGAACATAGAAGGGTATTGTATTATTATATTGCAATAATGTCAAAATATATATTTTTTTAAATACAGATTACATAAGTTATTAAATTTGAGCACTTATAAATGTCATTGAAAGGATGTCAAAACAAAAAGCGACCAAATTGAAAAGGTAGTTCGTTGGGAATTCGAAAAATTGAAATGAGTAAAGTTTATTTGAGTCGGATTCCATTTTGTGTTCGAGCACTCAGAGGGAATGAAATCAATTCGGTTTTTTCTCATAAATGAAACGGGATTGCTATGAACTGTCAATAAAAGCAAATTTTACGAGAGGGACTACGAGATGCCTATTCATCCGTTTTATAGCATCTTGTGACATACACATAAAACGTTTTAAGTGTGTCAGACATTTTTGTTTAGCTAGGAGTGTTTATAGCGTTTATTTTTGCGGTTCAACGAAAAATTTATTAAACAGCTCTTTTAAATAAATTTTGGAAATGAAAATTGCAAAAATTTCAATTGTGATAATTGTAAGGGAACACAGAAATAAACAATACTTTGAAAGACATACCGTATGTGTATCCTGCTTAAATCTAAACTTTATAAAGTTAAAGTCGAAATCAAAGTCAAATATATTTTTATTCAATCCAGATAATAACACTTATAATTTATAAATCTACACAGTAGTTACATTTACAGACAGCAAAATACTAAAGATTCAGTTTATTAAACGAGTGTCCCAATTGACAGGTGCCGGCGGCGGCATGCTGGGCGCGCGGCTCAAGTCATGGATGGAGGCGCAGCTGGGGCGCGCCAAGAAGCGTAAGCAGAAGCAGAAGCAGACCAGCCCTGTGGCCACGCTGCCCGCGCCGCACTTGTCGTCCCCCGAGAGCGCTTACAGCACAGGTACATATTGATAACAAATGTACATTATTTAATAAAACCCACGTGTATACCTGTAACTCTAGCTGCTCGAGATTAGTGTAATGTATCACCCGGAAGCAATGAAGGTTTACAATAGCGATGAAGCTTTTGCATGGGCCCCGCAGTTTGATTATTAATTATTATTATGCGTGTATTTCTTACCAGCGTACCTAAAAGCATACTTATATAGTTTTACGAGAAAGTATTAAATTGTGTTCAAAATTAAACGAAGCTTATTTTCGAGTAAGGGTTTTTAAAACTTGAAAATTCTGACACCCCGATTTAATGTTAACAAAAGTAAGCAACTCATGAAAAAGTTTTAATTTTTGTATTGGTAAGCTTGTATTTTTAATTTGTATAGGCTATTCCACTGATGGCACGTCTCCGGGCGTGGCGCCCGCTCCGCTCGCCGCTCCGCTTGTGGCGCCCCCGCCGCCGCCTACGCCTCCTACCACACATTTGTACCATGAGCCGGCTAAGGTAAGAAAATGGATTGTAAACGAATTTTCAATGACACATTGAAATAGGTTTTTTCATTCTTTAATGAAAATATATGCGAGTTCATTCACCTAACACCTTGCTTTTGTGAAGTATAACTTCGGGGTTCTAAGGTGTAAAGAAATACCCGTGTAATGAGTAATAATTAATTATTTACTCATATTTTTTGTTATAATTAAATGTATATTCTGTTAACACATGTGATGTGAAACATGATACGAGTATCAAAAGCTGTTTGAATTTTCGTTCTAAGTTTTCCCCACATAATATGTAGGTATAACAAAAAATTTAAAATATATGGAACATTTTTGGTTATGGTATCATTGCGAATGTACATAGGTGACAATCCTTATAAATAAAAAACGATTGAAACTTTCGTAACTAAATTAGATAGGTAATTAAATATTTATGAATTTGATAAACACATTATCTATGGTTTTGAATACATCATTGACGGTTCTGACAGTTTGCCGCGTAACTTTTTTTAAACATATCGCACCGACACTCGACAGTAATGTCATTGTTTGACAGTGACATTTTCACATTACATTTTTTTTTAATTTTGCTAACCAGTACATAATATACATAAAAATCGTAGAAGTATTATCATGAAAAAGGCTGCAAGCCACGAAACAACGAAGCGGCAACCCCAAACAAAGCCGTGACATTTGCATGTCCCCTTCGTATGAGCACAGGTAGACGCCGTAAATAGAAATAAGTGACGCGGTGCGCTTGAGGGCGCTAGTTATAGTCCCTATTGAAGATTTATCCTTTAACACCTTTGCGAATGTATTTGATGACACTGAGGGTGACTGTCTGTGGTGTAAACGGTTATTTGGTTGCGAAGGGTACTAGAGTTATTCTTACTAATATTATAAACTAGCTGTTGCTCGCGACATCGTCCCCGTTGATTTGTTTTTCCATTATTTCTTCGCTCGTATTAGTCGCAGCGTGATCTTATGCCTTCAAAACTTGTTCTTCTTCTGTAAAGCCTTCCTCGATAAATTGTCTCTTCAATAAAAAAAGAATCTTTCAATTTGGACCAGTACTTCCTGAGATTAGCGCGCTCAAACAAACAAACAAACTCTTCAGCTTTATATATTAGTTAGTATAGATGTGAAAGTTTGTGAATAAATAAATGATGTATAAATAAATGTTTCTAAGTATTTCACGCGAAAACGATTCAACTCTGTATTTACACTCTATGTAAAGAATTTAATATTTTACCTAATATTAAGTTAGTGCTATTTATTTATTGCCAGCTCTAAAGACAGTTTAAAATATCTATTTTTATGACAATTAATATAACTTATAGTCGGTTAAACTGCGAACAATATTGTCTAGACGCGAACAATGTCGAACAAAGGCGTTGCCTACGATACTAGGATAACAGAAAAGCAAGGATGTTTGCTTAAAGTATTATAGGTGAGCGCTATCTCAACTACATACAGAGAGAAGAAAGTATTCTTCGAGAATAGTCTAGTCTTGCGGACACAGACAGGCAAATAAGCAGACTTACTTACGCATATTTAACAATCGCTAAACATCATATAAAATCATCATAGAAAAAATCAATATCTAATAAAACATTTGAATTTATATTAAATAAAGACATATGTAGCCACCGTTTCTTGTGCGCTGGTTTCTGAATTTATTGGAGCCATAACATAGCATAAATTTTCGACAACGATCTATATAATATATTAGTTGCGTTCCGCGGTTTTACCCGCGTAATTCCCGTTCCCGGGGCAATACCGGGGTGTAACCTATCTATCGATCTATCTTTTAAGTTGGATCACACTGCACATGGTGTGCAAATTTTATTATAATCGGTTAAGTGGTTTAGGAGTCCATTCAGGACAAACATTGTGACACGAGATTTGTATATATTAAGATATAATATAACCGGCTAGTCTGTGGGTCGACTGGTGGAGGATCCTCCTTATGCTTCAGAGGAAGGTTACATTCCCTTCCTTCACACATCAATTCCGAAAATCGAGCATGGAGCTTAGTGCGCAATATGAGCTCGTAACATGAAGCCATTTCAAAGTAGACGATTTTGTCAATTTACATAGACCGTCGCCGCAGTGCATAGCATCACAATTATTATATTTTTTGTAGATTTAATTTTTTCCACATTTATAGGGTCAATATGTTACAGCTGCAATATTACCGGTGGGCTCGTGTGCAGGATATCGAGTATAAGAACGAGTTTTTTACACTTACATATACAGCACAGTTTTGACTTCAATTACAGCGGACTAATTATTTAGGGACTATCAGTCTATAGGGTTTGTTTCAGCGAAAGCAATTATCTAAATCAAAGGATTAGCAGTCTCACTTAATACGGAGCTATAGTTAAATGCTGTAACTTTAATACGACATTTTGATTGAAGTGTCGTTTTCGCACTTTAAGGAAATAGTATACAGTAAGTAAATTATTATATTTTATTATATATATAGGTTAGTTAAAATCATTTAGTTACTGTAAATTTATCCAATGAAAAACTTAAACGTGAAATGAGAGCCAAGTTCAATATTATGATAAATGCCTTGGTTGTTGACTTCAACGACAAAAGAAGTGACAATGGGTGCCAATGGTCAGTCCTGAAATTTAATTATAAGTTACAGTATAACATATAATATCTTCTTATAACGTAAGATAATGTATTGTAGCCCGAAATCTGTCTTCGCTATTAAACTAAATAATACAACGGCTTTCTAATATGACAATGACATCTGTCGGTAAAAAACGGAATTAAATATTTAGCATAAAGTTTTGGTATTGAATTTTGATTGCTTTTTATATTTTTTTCTAGAACTCAAATCCATTTACCTCGACCTGTTAAATTTTCAGGCGTTCCTATATTTGAATTACGTTTTAAAACTAAGCCGTTGATTCTAAAAAATAATAACAAACAAAACTTACCTAATGTATATTTTAAAAGCATAAGAGTTAATATTTCACTTTGAAAAAGCCTAAAAAAATCAAGACCAAAATGCCAATTCAATTTAAAAATCCCGTCCAATGAACGAAGTGTACTAGACAAAAGAAATAGATAAAAAAAATGTCTCTGGCAGGATACGAACTTAACACGTGAGTGGTCATAGAGAAGACTTCATAATAGAATTGCAACGAATGTTTTCAGCACTGCAATGTTGTATTTTATAATCTATACGAAATGACATTTCGACAGCTGGTTAGAAAAGGTTGCCAGTTACATTTAAGAACAAAGAACATTGATTTTTTGTCCTGGTAATTTTATCTACACGGGTAAAACCGAGTCTAGTTTGTAATAAAATAACGTACAGCGCCGAATAACAAATTAGTGAAATTGAATTTTGCCGTAGTTAAACTTTAACAGCGGGGTTAACTAATCCGCGATTGATGGAACTTGTCAGACCTTATAGCTGTATGAATAGGTAGGATTTTCGCTTGCAAATAGATTGTGTATTTTGTTAAAGCTTCTGACTAGGGTTTGAATTTTAGTACATTATAGCAACATGTCACACCTAAAGTGACCGAAATACATAAAAGATATGGTAGTTATAGAATTAGTGCATAAATCAGATGCTATAATCTCAAGATATATTTCTAACTATGACACAAAATATGGATTTTAAAAAGAATAAAAAAACTAAAGAATTTAAAAGTATTTCTCTTTTACAACATCTATGTGTATGTATTACATTACATATTATATAAATCCCAATTGTTTAATAAAATATAATTTAAACAAATAAATCCTATTATTAATTTTATGAAGTAGCAACCCTACGTCCATACCTAAAGTTCATCGCTCACACCGGAGCAAATTCCATTAGCTAAGTTTCCTGCATACGTAAAACGTCAATAAAGGCGGGAAAGTGGTTTCAAACCCTTTTCATATAAAATACAATATACAGGTAGGAAACGCCTAATGAAAAATTCACGTACGGGTCACAATGACACAGATTATTGCAGAGCTACAAAAGGTAGCATTAGTTAAGTCTGAAGATGACAGGTGGGTTTCTTTATCTGTAATTTATATTAATGTGAATGTGTAGGTAATTAATCTATTGTAACATTATCTATTGAACAAAATTTTGTGATATGACATTGGCTTTGCGAATCTACAAGATATATTACCTATTTAACTGGGAGTTTTTTTATATATAGATATGTTTTAGTATAAGTTTAACGTTTATTAGTTTTTTCAAAGCTTGTCCAGGACAATGGTAGTGCTTTAGTTAATATGTTGTAGTAATTTTAATGTTGATTTAAAAAAAATTAATCTTTATGAATTTATGGCCTTTTAAGTACTAAAAATAAATACTTATTTAAATTACTCTGTCAAAAATGCCGCCATGTTACTTGATTTGAGCGCGAAAAATCTATGGCGGTATTGCTGGAATGAACATTATTCCTTTACAAGCTTGAATTGATTGTATTCTCAATTAACTAGACCGTATTAAATTGTCAAGGGACGTAGCTATTTAAATAGATTGTCTATTAGCGCCGTAATACAATGTAACTCGATTCGTTTTTGTTTTGCCCGAGGGCTGAGGCGTCTGGCTGAAGATGGATCGTGTAGATGAATAAATAAATCGCTCATTTTTGTCGGAAGGCGCGTGCCGTGACAGCTGGGAATAAGTGGTTACTTCCTGTTTTCTACTCAGAAGAGTATAATGTTGTCTTTTATATTCTATGGTTTTGATAGGTTAGTTAGTACAAAGACTATTAATCGGGTTGTATGGCGTTTATTTAAAAACGTAAATTAGAATTACTAAATAAAAAGAGATATTTTTATGAATGTGTCATTTTCAACTCTTATTATCAATATATATCTCATCGTCATCATCATAATTATGTTTATTAAAATAACAGTGCAATAAACTTTAAAAACAAACAATTGCAAGTTCACTATCATCGCCGATAGGTGGCGCTAGTTGTTCCTTGAATCGCGCTTACGAAATGCCCAACATAGTTGACAAGTATACCTCAGTCCGATATCTCTTTCCTCCTTGTCTCGGGGAGCATAGTGCGCAGTGATCGTAAAGTGAGAGCACTGATGCTGACAACCCATTGACTGAACCGCGCCCAGCTGCCGCGAGGGAGTCTGAGCGCAATTTTTGTATGGCCCTCTTACTTTGCAGGGGGCTTCGCTCTCATATATTAAGTACTAGACGTTCCCCGCGTATCTCCAGAACAATACCGGTGATATAAAGTATCCTAACCCAAGTTGGCATGTAGATAAGAGATCACTATCTACATATCAAATTTCAACTAAATCAGTTCAACCGTTGTTGCGTGAAAAAATAACAAACATACATCCATAAATTCTCAGAAACTGTAGGATACATACATTTCATGGGAAATACATATAATTATACGTAAAATAAATCTAAGTTAAGATCGCTTACATCTTATAAAGATTTTATTGTGTACTTATTCTCGTCAATGAATATTTTTGGTAAACATAAAATAAAATTTTACTTTACATTAAATTAAATTGTAGGTAGGTACCTAAAAATATGCTAATTGTAAATTTAATTATTTTAAATCATTACGATTTACAGATACAAATAAAAACATTTATATTAGTTAAATTTCCTAGATTACGTTATTCTAAATTATAAATGTCGCCCGGGCCCAAATAACCCGTAACGGCCACATTACCAACTCCTAGTATTAAATCTCATATCAATACCCGTAGGAGCCGTATTTCTTACCTTCTCTTTGTATTAAAAACATAATATCACAAATTCCAGCGTCGTTCAAGCACATCAGGGCGCAAGTTCATCCCGGAGCCGGTGTGCGCGACGCCCTCGCCCCGGCCGCGATGTCGGATCCGCACCAACCCCTGGATGGGCCAGGGCTCGCCAGCGGTCCGCAAGAAGCTACTCCATCAGCACTCGCTGCAGATCCCCCAACAAGCCGTGTTACACCACGCTCCGTTCTCGCTGGACTCACATGTGAAATACGTTTCGAGGTAAGACAGTTAGTAAAGTTTAAGTAATTAGCTTTTTAGATATAGCTAGCTGCGCCCAGCGTCTTAACTCGTATTGATGTATGTATTATATACATAAATCTTCCTCTTGAATCGCTTTATCTAATAGAAAAACCGTATGAAATAGGTTGCGTAGTTTTAATAATAATAATAAATAATAAATCATTTATTTGCATATAAACATTATTGAGTTGTTATTTACATTGTGGATGGTTCATGTTTAGCCGCATTTCATACAGCATGCAAAATATATAATATTTTATAGGAAATACATTATTATGTCCTCGATTTACCTACTACATGATAGTAAGTACATTAAAACATAAGTTAATTGTCAAAAAATTCCTTAATACAATAAAAACATTTATTAATCAGCCATTTAAAGATTTAAGCATACATAAAGCGACTTTGTTTTATACCTAATGAAATAAGAAATTTGAGGGAAGTGGTTATTATCGCCCATAAATTTATAGAGCTAACCGGCTATGGAGTGAGTTGTTGGCATTTTTCAACAAAACACTCGATCTTCTCGAAACTTCTTCAAGGAATATTGAATAATGATAGATGAATCTATAAGTACCTACTCATATTTTATGAAATGTCAAAACTCTTATACCAAAATAAAGGTACACAATTTTAAAATAGTCATGGGTTCTATTTAACCCGAAAACTAACAAAAAAAACAAGTTTTATTGCTACATACCGAAAAAAAAACATTTTTAAGGCTCAAAAACATCCAATCTGTACCTCAATATCGCACAATTGCGGAAAAAAGTCATTAAAAGCACTAGAAATGTCTTTCTTATTTGATACCCCTTGACCCAGTAACTCCCCTTGAAATTTCGTACCCACTTTTCGTTTGAAAATGAAATCAATATGTGGCTTTCATTTTGCAATACAATACAAATGTGATTAATTGTGGCTATTGTTTGTTGACGGTGTTTTTTATTTCTTTATTTATTAAGATAGAGTTTATTGTATTTCTTAATATTAATAATTGAGATGGAAAACTGTGTTTATTTTACGTTATTAATTATTTGGTTTTGAGCTTAGTATCTGATTTCAATATTCCAATATAATATTATGTTGTCTCTAGTGTTAGAAGCTATGTCATAATTTCTACATTATTTCTGTACCAAATCAAAATGGGTTCAATTGTTTTAGGCGTGATATTTTTATATTTACAAAGTTACAAAATTACAAAAAACAGTCAAAAAGTATATGCCTTTAGAAGTATGGTAAGAATTATAATATGTAGATGTATATAGTACAACCAAAGAATAAGACTGATATTTAATTTCAATTTTCAGATCTCCGCATCTATCGCCACACCTATCTCCTCACCTGTCTCCGCATCTATCTCCGCACCTATCTCCCCACATGTCGCCCCGCCTCTCTCCACATCTATCCCCCGATGTATCTCCGCACTACTCCCCCCGGTTAGCACCTGAGCTGTACCGATCGCCGTACCACCGGGGGGCGTCTAGCGATGAGGAGTACAGAGGGTATAAGCTGAAGCCGCAAGGGCAGGAGACGGCGATCTTGTCGGATGTGGATGTCGACTCGGATGGTGATACGGGGTTGGATGGAGGGGATGAGGATGAAGCGGATAGTTTGGCGTCGCCTGGGAGGCGCCGGGCGAGGAGGCGCCGGCCGCCGAGGCGACCACCGCGTTCTGCTGGTAAGTTCTCTTAACACGCAAAATATAATCACCATGATATTTCATACACATTAGACGAACGCAAAAATTGTCAACAACGGTTTTTGCTTCAAAAAAATGCTCAGGCGTAAGTCGACAGTGTAAAAATATCTACAAAACTAAGCTAATACTTTCAAATAGTATCTACGTGCTATTGGAGTTTATCATAGCTATTTTTTTTAATTTTGTTCTTAGTAGACGACGAATATCAATTTAAACCTATCGACTAAAATGCTTTTCTT
>DWAJ01003265.1:0-15212 GCA_018238005.1 Eurema mandarina
TGAAAAATTTCAAACAATTCTATGAGACTAAGTAGTCATCGTAATCCAAAATTTTAAATTATACTATGAAAATTGAAAAATACTAACATGTGCTGTTACTGACTTTAGCTCTCTTTTAACAAACAATTGTGTCCAAATCCAATATAATATGTATTTGAACATAAAAGTATCGTAAACTCTTATTGAGTTGAATAATATTATATGTTTGAATATGTCGCGTTGGTACTTTGCTGGAATTATAGTTTTATTTTTTTCCATATTTTGCGTGTGGAGTGAAGTTAATAACGCTAAAGATGGTAATGAAGATATGTTTTTTTAGTATTTTTTTTAATATTTAGATTTTGTTTATATTTAGGTTGCTATTTCGAATATTTTTGGCTTACTACGTTACTAGTTTTAATTCTATGTTATTAGATAGGTTCATCAAAATGTTTATAATACCTTATAAATGCTTAATTTTAAAACATTATAACTAGGAAACTAGTAGGTAGTCTAATTGGAATAAAAAATATTTTTCTCTGATAAAGCAGCCTTTGTATTACGGACCCGATGTTGACTTTAAAAAAAATAAACTTACATTAATTAAGTTGAAATTTAACATTACATTTCTCTCAACGTAATATATATTTCAGAAAACAATTTTGAAGAATTGGAGTTTTGGTATGTTCCTTTATTATTAGATTGAATAAGAAAATAACCATGACGAGTAATTATTAATTATTTTTAATTTGTTTTTTAATCAAACAAATAAAGGAAGGACACACGATCAATAACGCCAGGCTACCGTCGCTCCAATATTAAAAATAAGTTTGTGAAAAAAAATGTCACGCAGACTCCTAAAACTAAAACAGTTAAAAAGTAAGTATGAATGTATGTATTTTATATTTAAATTGTAATATACAGTGTGTTACAAAACATGTCCACACTGTATATATATTTTACGTTACATTTCATATTATATGAAGTTTATTTTTTAAAGTTAATCACTGTTTGTTTCATTAGTAACTTTCATATCTTCCTAATAAGGTCTTCATTTATTGATAATTTTTAGTACATTCCATTAAATATACTTTATTCTTAAAGCTCTTTTGTCCTTTGTCACATTTCTTTAATGAAATTTTCTATATATTTCAGAGCAGAACGTAAGAATGTATCGAAGGTATTCAAAAGCCAATCAAAGCCAATTTTAAGAGCTCGTGCACGACCGAAAACAACTGCAAATGCTTCATGGCCTAAGGTTGCTGCAAGAGCTAGGCCTAAAAAAGCGTAAGTTCAAAAAGGGAATAGGTAAATCGCTAGTAATTCAAGTAAATACTTTCAAACAGATAAGTTTGTGTAACTCATTCATAGATTAATCTGATTTAAATTCTATAAACACATACAGATCGACTCGTATGACGCAAATGATGTTTCAAGAATTACAAGAAACGACGTAAGTGCAATAAATGCTCTTTACAAAATAAAGCATATAGTTTAATATCGATTTATACTTAAAATATAATTTTTACAGCCATTACTTCTCACCGTTGCACGACGATGACTTTACAGGTGACTTAAGTCCATATGGGGTGAGTAATTTAGCTTTCTACAGGTTTATTATAATTAAAACCATGAGATGCGTTTGACAAAAGTTTAAAAGAAATCATTCGCACATTAAATTTGAGTCACACGTATTTTTCTATGTCTTATGGCAATTCCTAGCTAAAAAAATGCCATGTTAATAATATCATACTTTAGACCCTGAACAAAATATATCAAGTCTAAATTACGTTTGCGAAACTTTAGGAAAACTCATTCAGTAGTTTTTGCGTAAAACATTTTCGCGATCGCTTTGCGTTTAATTTTAGTAGGACATACTGTTGCTTGCAAACGAGAAAATCTTAATCTAAACCTTCCAGCACAATCTTTGACCACACTAGTACATCAAATATGATATTATTTTTAAAATTCTTAAAATCAGGAAGAAAACTATTAAGTACTTTTGAACTATACAATTGATATTGAGCACCACTTTTAACAGATTAAAGACCAATTATGGCGCGTCGCCTCAAAATTTCCACAAGCAAACGCAACCATTGAAGTGATAGGCCGAACCGTTGAATACAACGATATTGTTCTCATGAAAATCAACGAGCACGCCGACTTCGCAAGACATTTCCGAGCTGAGGATGATAAATTCGCCGATGAGCCTCCGCAGAAGAAAATAATATTCATAGTTCATGGATTGAGCGTGATGGGAGTTGCTCAATTACAATGCCTGAACAAGATTCCTGAGTTCATGAAAGTTTTATCATACTATCTGAAACACTTGGATGACTTTGACATATTCCTAATTCCTCTGGCTAACCCTGATGGTTATAGTAACGCTTTACGTGTACGTAGCTAGTTCTTATTTTTAATCTTGAACCAATAAAGATGAAATATCATGCCGTAGTTGAAATCAAATAGCTATTTATATTTAAGTATATTATTATAATAAAAAATGAGAACTCATCAACCTTTTTCAAGGTGACAATTTTTTTTAAAATATCGGGCAAATGAGCAGAGAGTCACCTTATGGAGGAGTCTTGGCGGGAATCTTGCGGCGTCTATTTGTAATCTCGATTGAATATTCGTTTTTTGGTACATAAAGTGATTTAATGTTCGATTGTGATAGTGAATCATGCAGTAAATTAAGTGTTCAGGAAATGAAGAATTCATTCGAAAGTGCATATTAGAGCCGTTCCGATTGCGACTGATCCATGGTCAAGAAATAAATTATAAAAAAATACCTTATGGAAAGTGGTCATCTTGACAGCTCTGGAGTGGATTGCTGGGCTTTTAAAATCATGTACACTCTACAGACATCTCACTGGAACAAGAACATGTCCCCACAAAACGCGTGTCCAGGTGTAAGCGTGGACCGTAACTTCGATGTGGCCTGGAACAACTCCTTCACCATGTCCTCCTGCAGCCAGCAGTACCCGGGACCAGCTCCCTTCTCCGAAGCCGAGTCCAAAGCGATCAGAGACGTGTTCCACAAGTACAGCCATAAAATCGTGGCCTATATCCACGTGCACGCTGGATCGTATGAAGCTAACAGCTATAAAGTATGTTACATAATATTATAAGTGGTTAGATAAGTCTATGAAAAAAAGTTTTGTTACATTAATGCACATTTAAATATACTGCAATTTTACACGTATGATAATAAAAACAAGCTCTTAAGATGGCGATATATTCGTCATATTTTTAAATTGATATTGTAATCAGATTTTTAAAGGGACTACGTTTTCCTGCCTAAATCTTTACTTGATATTTCAAAGGTTTAAAACTTATATTAGATTATTAATAGTATTTTCTTAATCTATTCAGACGAGATACCAAGTTAGAAACTAGTATTAACTTAAATATATATTTAGGGGGAAGCAGTGCTCTACCCTAAAGGTTACTCAGAAATGCAAACAGATGATGACAAATACATAGACTTGCGAGGTGAAATCGATGAGGCTATGCGGAATGCCAGTTTTCAAACGCTGACGGTGACCGTAGACACTTTACACAGCTGGTACGGGAAGGTGTTTGGATCCAGCGTGGACTATGCTTCTACGGTAAGTATTGATTTTGTAAGAAAGAATAAAATCCGCGTCAAGTAATGAATAGTCAATAGAGATGTTGTTCGGTAACTGGGAGTACCGGAGGCTGACATTTATCTTCCCGCCCCCTATTCCTTTCTGTAACAAATCCTTTCGTTTTTCCCTTTGGAAAAATCCAGGTGGCTTACCGCTTATACGAACCTCCTGCTTATTTGCCCACCATCATACAAATGTTTAAAAAGGTATTTGTTAAAATGGTCTAAGACTCTAAAGCTAGGCAAATGATGCTTTCTTCGGTTGTATATTTATGGTTTCTTATAAGCTTATATTATTCCAGAATTCAGACTTTTACATAGCACTTGAATAGAGGTTTCCTCAGGTATATTTCTTTTTACATTAGCTATATCAGTTTTTTCTAACTTGATCAGGTATACGGTATTCCATACGCATTGGAACTGGTAATGCAAGTATACGATAATGAAAATATGGACACCGACGAAACTTACAGTCTTTCCTCGCTCGTTGAAGTCTGGAGTCGAGTCATAAACGTCGTATTCAATAGTATATATAAAAATACACATCCTGGCGAAACTCCGCAATAGTTATCAATAATCTAATAAAAAGGAACCCTAATTAAAATAAAAATTTAAACTAATTATGTTTGTATTTCATTGCCTTTTGGTAAATTTGAGATATATCTGAGAAGAATAATATTTTAAATTTCCTACTAAAACGACTATATTTAAGGACTTTCATTTAAACTTAAAATCCTTAGTTATATATTTTAAATACCTATTGTATTTTTATAGTAAGTTCACTTGACTTGATTTTTATTTAAGAGGGGGCAACCGAGCCTACAAAATTTAATAAATTAAAAACAAAAATACGTCAAATACGAAAGCAAAATTGATGAAATCGGTCTAATTGGTTGACATGACTGAGAAATTCAATCAACTTACGTACAAATGTGTCGAAGCCAATAAAATGTGAATTGAATGTACGATACTAATTTGAGACAGCAATTGCCAATGATCAAACGATGACTCACTGCTAGCTATGTTATATTTGGAAAATATTGAGTACTATTTTATTTGCTCTCTTTCATGGCGGGTAATTTATTTAATTACAGCTCTTTGGTAAGTAAAACGGTAATGACCGAACGTACGGTCAACAACAAAGGTATACTTCAAGAATAAAATTAATTAAACATTCAGAATTATGAATAGTTTGAACATTGAAAGATTCTATTAAACGTCGTGTTTATATTAAATCATTTTTAAAGTAGGTACAGGGGAACACTAATACAACTTATGAAAGATGAATGTGTCAATATACTTTTTAGTAGATTTTTTTATTAGAAGTAATCTAAAAGAGTTAGAGGTAATAATAAAACAACGCGTGTTAATAGTTGGTGAGTATTTTAACACTTTCTCTATGAATCATTCTGTGTGTGTATTGACAAATGTTTGTGATCCAATACCATTATAAAGCAAAGAATTATACCGTGCGCGATATATGACGTTCAATGTATGTATAATGCATTAAACTTTTAGGTCATAATAGAAGAGGTCGAGATTCATTATTGTCATGGCTTTGCATACAAACAACGGAAAATAAAGAAAGTAAATGTTTTGAGGTCTCTATGTTAGCGACTAGTTTATATGTATGTGTTGTATTGTCAAATATATTACTTTCGAGTATTTGGGAAAGTGCTTAAAGGACATACAACGGAATGATTCATGGTATGGAATGTTCCGTTATTCACAAATATTTTAAATATTATATAATATTCATTTATGATTCACAGAAGTGAGGAAAAAATATTAGCTTAGCTTTGTAGGACATACTTTTTCTTTAGTCTTAAGTAAAGTTAACGTTTTGTACAAATAATACTTAATTTAGAGACAATGGCTTAAAACATTATAAAATAATATTATTTTCACGTTGCACATGAGGTAGAAAAATCCATTACCTTAGTTGAGACTACACAAATTGTCTTTAGTTTTAAATATAAAATCTTAAGGTAGTTAAGAAAAACGTGCTTCAAAATTCTTGTATAGGAATGTGACGATTTTAAACATTCGCAATAAGCTCAGGTTTATGACCGCATCGATGTCTTACAAAGGTCTCAGGAACTGGTTTCTTGGAAGCTAATTTGATTAAAAATAAACACATAATACAAGGAGGCAACGGGACTCGCCCTCGACACGCTCTCATACAACAATGAGACGCCGTTATTGGAGATCTCTATGTGATTTTAATTATGAAAATTCTCGAATAGAAAAAAAAATGTACCGTGCATTTTCCCTGTATGAGAATTTTGTAATTATTTATTCCTTTATTAATTCTGATTTTATTGGCTTACATCGTGATCCGAACCATTCGATTATTATTTAGATCGTCGTTATTTGATAAGAAGAATTTATTAGGAGAAATGCGATGAATAGTAAGATTGTCCTAGATGATAATCTTTTCTATAGAAATAGAACGTATGATAGACGGGTTTTTCCAGATTATGTTATATAAAGCCTGTTTTATGTAGGTGACATGGTTTGCGCGGGGAATGATAAACGCAAAATATCTCTTTGCGCTGTTTTTAATTAATTTAATGGGCTTTTAAGCTTATGTCGGATCTAACTAGTAAATGTAATATAGTCTAATATACAACAAAATAACCAACCATTTGTATAAAAATGTCATGACATATTACTTAAAACTATCTGGTTTCAAAGTCAAAGTATAGCTTTAACCAACTAAGCAGCAATATACTATCTATATAGAGAAGAACTGGTCAGATATTCTGATAGTTGCTTTTTTTAAATAAAAGGTACAATAGTAATTAAATGAAACGAAAGCCGTCTTGTATAACCCATGGTCCATTTCCCGTGGCCCACGCAGATAACCCCCTGTAAAAAAAGCTTGCTGTCACATTGACAGACTTACTAACAGATAAATAATATCGGAATCAATATACGGAACGCGTATTTGTTAAGTTTGTCTCGCTTTAACAAAAGCTATGTGTGGGTGTTGCTTAGACTACGCCTCATTTAAAAGATTTGGTTGTCACCAGATTCAGGTTCTAAGTGATTAATGTTCACTTATAGTTCGAACTCCTATGGCGCTGGAAGCGTTCATTGTTCTAGATTTGATTAGCAGTTTGGCCTGGTTCTCATGATATTTAGAAGTACCGTACGGCTCGAACGCTATGCTGGTAATGGCGTCTAAAAGAAAGTCAATAGTATATGAACTTTGCGAATTATAAATTGATTTATTTATCAAATCAAAACATATCTTAAGCTATTTTATCAAAGATATTTAAGACTTAAGTTTAGACAGAGTAGTATCTTAAATTCTAGTTGGTAAGCCACACTAAAAATAATCTAAGCGACCGTTTTAGTTTAGAAATGTTTTAAAAAAGTCGACAAATTATTTAATAAGTTGGTATATATACTGTTTGTTGATCGCATATGCTTGAAAATCAAGATAAAAATATTTTTTATTAGTAACTTAAATTTATGGTCAAAGCCCTTAAATCTTTGCGCAGTCATGCGTATGCGCAGGTCAAACGGTTGTATGCAGGCGTTTTGCGGCAGTATGCGCCGAAACTGTGGAGCGGGCGGTCGCTTCCAAAGAAAAAATAAAACAAAAAGAAAGTTGCAAAAAAATTGTGAAGTTCAATATAGCATAAAATGGTTCGAGGAGTCCTATTTATTTATGGTATGTTTTATCTAGACAAAAGATTTTTTTTGCTAGTGATTTTTTTTCATGTTTAAATTAGAATATTGTGTAAATTATTAAATAACTATGTCCTCAAAACTATTTTTTTATCTTTTAGCTATTAGTTAAATTAAAAGAAATAATATTTTAATAACTTCAATGAGATTAAACTCTTCTACTTTTGAAAATTATGGAGCACATGAAAAGTAAAATATCTCTTTCGTACATAAAAAATAAAAACCCAGATACGGATACAAAATATAGAACTATATTGCAAATGGTCGTGAAATCGGAGCCAGGCTCTCACTATCACTCGCCGCGCTGGTTTCGCTGTCACATCACGTGCTAACCATTAATAAAAACTACTTTTTTACCACTACAACTACAAACACTACATAAATTAAAAATACGTTGAAATTGTTCACAAACGTCTCACAAAAATCCCGGATAATCGTGCAATTTAATTAAAAAAAAAACAAAACAAATCAATCGAAAATCGAGAGTTACAACAAATACAACATTTCGTCAATAAGTAAACTTTAAGCAAAATTGCATAATATTTAAAGTTACTATCTACGGTAAAAATTTCAATCTGGTTCTTTAAATTTATTGTAAAGTTGAGGAGAGATGATTACTACGCCATATCATCGTATTGTATGTATTCGCTATGCAAATGTATTTCAGACATCTGGATTCACCTTTTAATTTTCCATTTGAATAAGTCCCAGATACGATTTTCACTTTATGAAATATTTCCTAGCGAGATTGAGCTGCATGTTATTGCGACTAGTCCGTTATGAATATTTTGTGAGTAATATCTATCTATTGCAGCTATAAATGTGTTTATATTCCTCAATATGGGTTTGCTATTCTTGGACGGTGATATTGGTTTCATTTCCAACCACATATTTATATTAGAATCTTTATACGTTAACGTATATATATAATATAATTTAAAACAGTATGTACATAAATCCTTCATGTTTTGACAGCCTTTAATGAGACTTGAATTTAAAAAAGTATTTAAAAAATCTATGAAGGTATATGGTCGACTTGAGAAACCTCCTCCTTTTTTGTGTCGATTAAAAAAATGGCGTTTTATTGGAACTGTTATTATTATTAGGTACACTTTGTCACTTTTGCTATAGAGTTTTACATGGATGACTTAAATTCTTATATAAATAATTATTTTCAAAGAGGAATTTCCTTGAACATATTTTTCATATATTAAAAAATGAATTTAATCTATTACCTACATATTATACACATGTTCATGCTTTATCATTTAATTATTGACAATGTAAATCGAGTGTAACAATAGGACACGGTTAATATATCCAAATAAATAAGAAAATTTCTTTAAGTCATACAATTTGTTTCAAGAGCCATAACTTTATTATGTATATGTATGCAAAAGCTCTGTATCAATATTTTAATAAATCTTTGACTGTTTAGTGCTTTCCTTTTATAACTTAACACCAGCTACTAAACATAATATCGTTATTGAAAATATGAAATTTCTACTATGTACTTGATAATTAACACAAAAAACCCTTTAGGTACGTCTTATTCTTAAACGTCAATATATAAAATCCAGGTACTTTTTAAATGAATATAAAACAGTTTTATCACAACATCGCAATAGTGTGGCACTAGCGTTGGCGCGATTCCCTAATCCTAGCTAATAATGAACCATTGTTTCATACACGAGGAAGAGATTTCCATTTACTCACGTTTCGCATATGAGTTTGTTTGATGCGTAACATACGACTTGCGACGCTCCGTTGCCCACAAACATAGATAACGCACCGATAACAATCTCATTTTGTTCCGTGCATACCATTTAAAAAATCTTAACGTCTTGCCACACGTAAACGAATCAATTCTGAAAAATATTTAACGGTGAAATAATTCATTTCGCTATTAGCACCAATACTTACTATAATATACAATAGTTTACCTGTTATAATAATAATCCATCTAATATAAAAGTATGCGAAAACTTCACTTTCTCACGCCTCAAAGAAAAATAGACCTTAACTTAAGAGCAGAGTTCATAATTAAATTACACGGAATTAGAAGAAGCACAAATGCTACAGATAATTAAGTCCTTAATATAAATTTATTGCCATGAATACAATTCCGAGCGCAATCAAATAGAGCCATCATAGTATATCTGATCAAAGCATAATCGACTGGGCTTCCTCGCCCGCTGCAGCTAATTTCAATCGAAAAATTCCAACTTTATTAAAATTAAATTATCGAGTATTCAGCGCGCGATCAAAGAGAACTCAATGATATCAGTTGGTACAAAATTGGTACATGAAGCCAGATAGGAAATCTGGCCGTTGTGAGCCGAGCTCAATTACTGGCATTCGAGCCGAGGAAACACGATAAATGTCACCACAAATTAAAGAATTGTTCCACCGACGTAATATGCCTTTACAAGTTTCACTCAAATTCTGATATCGATAGTAACGATTTCGTGACTTCAACTAACCTTTAATACGAGCTTAGCACGAGTTTTAAGTATGAGTTTCAAATTATATAAACATGTGAAATATAATAATGTTCAGAAATAACGAATACAATTCGTGTTAAAATCCTCAAGAACCATAGATTACTTATCTGGATTGCTTTAATTTACAAAGAATTAATATTAATTCTGTCGTCTGATTTACCTTTGTTCTTTTCTTTTTACTCTCTTTACTATGGGTTGCCTGGAAGAGATCACTCTTAAGTGATAAGGTTGCCTGTTACTTACATTGTGTATCAAATCTAATTTTAATTGTTTAGATTGTAACAAAGTGTGAATAAATAAAATTAATATTTTAAATTTAATATTTACCCCTTAACCAACATGTAAAGCAGTCGTTTAATTTTTTCAGGTATTTTCATATTATGTTTGCAAGTCGGCTGCAATGAAAATAGCAAATATGATGAGTAAGTTTCAATTGTAATTTTCTCTATAAATATCAGATAACAATACATAATTAAACTGTTATAAAAATTATTTTACGTAATTCTAACATTGAGAATACAATCTAAGAATACAATACTTAATATTAGCTATTAATTTAAACAAAACATACTTATAAATTTAATTTTTATTTGTAAGAGAGATTAAATCACGTAAATTGCATAGTTTTAAACAATAGTGTATCAACATCAATAATCACACAGAACTTTGTAAAAATGACGAATTAAAAAATTACCGTCTTTATCTTAGTTCAATTATATGATAATTTTAATTGCAGGCACCTGTTAGTGCGATTATATCCTACGACTAGTACTCATATAGAAAAACTACAACAAATAGATGATATACAAGATGTAGAGGTATTAAAAAGAAGTAGGGGTTTCAATGACACAACGGATGTGTTGGTGCACCCAAATCAGCTTCCCGCTTTACAAGACGTGGTTATAAAAGAAGGAATTAAGTATGACGTTAAGGAAAATTACGGGAGGTACGTATAAGTATTTGTTCCTTAATGTGTTGAGAAATATTGATTTCTATAAGTAAATTTATCAATAAAATGTGTAAAAAGCATCTGTAAAAACAAGCGCTGATTCCGCCGACAAACTGCTGCGCAGTTTGGCGGGATGCAAAAACTTTAATTTTGTTTAGACTTAAGGAAAAAAAAAAAGAAATAATAAAATAAGGTTTTAGCGGAAGAAATTACGTATCTACCTGTAAGTACATCTTTGGTAAAGATTGAGTCAATGACAAAAAAAAACACAAATGTTTAAAGTTCAATTTGTATGTCAGGATTTAATTAAAGTGATATTTAATTTTTTCCAGATCATTTGAGCCTGTCGAAAGAACGCCTAGAAGAAGAGTTTTACGCAGTTTTAATGTATTTGAATATCACTCATATGCCGCTGTAAGTTTTTATGCCCATTGTATTATTAGAATTTGTTAATTTTAAAATAAATTACGTAATTGAAACATTTTATCCTGTTTTTTAACGAAGCTTTAAAATATAATATCACCATAAAACGGCAAAAAAAAACAATCTAATTTACTCCTGACGCAAACTCTAGAATATGTGATAGACACACGTGTGTGCTTTCGAAGGAATAACCGAACATTGTTTTTGTTTAGTTATTGATTATTAAGTCAAAGATGGCCGCCACCACAAAATGGCGAATAACATTATTTAATGTTTTATTAATTTTCTATTTATGTTTTGTTTCTTTAAGATGCAAGAACATTTGGATACATTAGCCAAGCGGTTTCCAGATTTGATCAAGTTCCAACCACTCGGGACGAGCTACCAGGGCAGAAGAATGAAACTTGTCAAAATATCATCAAACCCGAACGCAGGAAACCCGATTATATTCATCGATGCTGGTAATTTGACACTTCCTTACAGAACTGTATAACTGCTCCGTAGAAAATTGCAAGTTATGATTTTATGCGTCGGAAATCTTTGTTTAATTAGTAAGAAATTTTAATTAGCTTTTATGGAAATGTAGAAACTGTTACAATGCAAGTTTATATATTTATTGTTTCAAATACAGGATGTATTAGATTGGATAATCTAATGGTATATTATGTAAATTCAAAGTCACTGGTAATTTTATATATCTAAAAATCGTTGTGGGTAAATTGCTTGTTGTTTCATATCATTGTTGACTTAAGGAAATATTAAGTTTTTTATCATTATTCGTTATTATACTAAGAAAAAAATAAACCCTAGGTATCCATGCTCGCGAATGGGTGGCGCCAGCGATGGCGATGTACCTGATCCACCGGCTGGTCAACGACCCCGAGGCGCGGCGCGATCTCAATGGGGTTGACTGGTACATCCTACCCGTCGTCAACCCTGATGGCTATGAGTTCACTCGCTCTAATAAGGCCGTAAGTCTCCATACTATCAATATAATACAGAGCAGCTACTCCGAATGCAATCGTCGTCGATATCGAAAATTTTTGATCGCCGAGCTATGAGACTTATAAAGAATCGGATCGCACATCAGTTTATCGGAATGTTATCGAAACATAAATAAAAAAGTTTTTATATTAATTCGAAGTTGCTCAAAAACTGTATCGGAAATAATAAAAATCGACATCGATTGTGTTCGGAGTAGAGCTTTGATTAGATATTATTTACTTTAGATACAGAATGCTATTACCCGCAACTTTAGTTTAGAGAAATATTTCAAATATAATCTACGTTATATTTTATTGGGTAGCGTACACATTCCATAAAAACTGTTCACTAACTGAGACGGGATAAAAATATTTTCTAAACCCGAAATCTTAATCTACAAAATCTTTACAAGTAAAACAAATTTCCACAGAATCGTCTATGGAGAAAAACTCGGTCTAAGAACGCCGTGTTCGACTGCTTCGGTGTCGATGGCAACCGCAACTATGGTTACAAGTGGGCGGTCAGCGGGGTCTCCAAGAACCCTTGCGACAAAGAGACGTACGCCGGACCGAAACCCTTCTCCGAACCAGAGACGCAAATGGTCCGCAACATCATGATGGAATATGGGAAGCGGATTAAATTATACGTCTCGTTACATTCCTATGGGCAGTATTTGGTATACCCCTGGGGATATACTGGCGACTTTTTGCCTAAAGAGTGGCAGAAGTTAGATTCGCTCGGCAGGATGGTTTCCGAAGCTGTCGTGAGAGCTGGAGGCAAGCCTTTTAGAGTTATGAGCGCCGGTAAATGGTATCCTGCGGCAGGTGGAAGTGATGACTTCGCTTTTGGAGCTATAGGCGTGCCATACTCATACACTATGGAACTCACAGACGGCTACGAATTCGTCTTCCCAGAACGGCTCCTGCACACAGTCTTTCCACAATTCTACGAAGGTTTTAAGGTGTTCGCTACACAGATAAAAAATGAATTTGCTCCGTCCAGGCACAAAAGAGGTTATATAAACTGAAACATGTCTTTAAAATAAACACTAAAATAAAATTTATTAAAAACATTGTGGTTTTATTGCTAACTATATTTCTCTTTTTATCGTGTTACATTTTTTATAACTGTATTATAAATATTTGCTAGAAATAGGTAAAAGAGGTTAAGATAAAGTAAAATAATGTTGAGTATTGCAGCAATCGTGATATTAGTAGGTAAATTGCATATTGTAACTTGTATTATTCAGAAATAGCAAAACAGTTTTTCAATTATTATGTTACATGAAGTAATGTGCACTTTTGAAAAATATCTAAAAAATAAATGACACAAGTTAAATTATTAATTACTTTCATACTTGGATTGGTTAATTTATGTGCTCTTTTTTAGGAAATGTATTTGTGACAAGAGCAGCGCAATGTGGGTAAGTAATAACGTCAAAGTCAAAAGTATCTTTATTCAATTAGGCTACATAAAGTAACACTTTTGAATCGTCATGGTATTACAAAACATTTACCACCGGTTTGGAAGGCAGTTTCTACACTCTTTTTAAAAAATAAGAACATCTCGACTATAATAATATTTATACATGAAAAAGGTCACCGTCCCACGAGCGTTAAGAAATATCATTCCAAGCGTTTTTGTCTTCAATATATTCATTTAATGTATAGTACGCCTTTTTAATTAGTCATTTTTTAACAAGGCTTCTAAACTTGGAATAAGTCAGATCCTTGACGCTCTTAATAAATAGAAGTAATAATAAATAGAAGTAAGTAGAATAAAAAAACTTCAAGGTTAATTTTTTTTATATATTAGTTGCAAGACTCTTCGGCCCTGCTACGAAGAAATGTTGGAAAAACTGCTCGATGTAGAAGAAGATGCTTGTGTCGAAAACGTAGCAATTGGAAGTAGCACGGTATTTTTTTATATTATGTGGGCTACCCAGTATATTCTTTTGGTTGCAAGCTATGACTTTTTCCTTTAGACATATTATGTTAAAATAAAGAATATCTACCCTCAATCCTTGTCAGAAAGTTTGGATTTGACGGTAGAGGAATGGTTGGATATAATATGAAATGCAATTCATATTTATCTTGGGATAAACAAAATATATATACGTGTAGGTGGTATTTAGTCAAGCTAATCAAATTAATTAAACCACTGAATTCATATCATTATATCATGATAGAAAATATGTATATTTATTTTTGTAATAAAAATACTTTGTGTTATAAAGAGGTCGAATGATATTCATGTCTTCGTTTTTCAGATAACGATATTTTTGAAAGCCTTACAACAATTTTGCGGAGATTATATTGATGTACACACTGACGCTCTAACGTTTGAAAACAGGATACTTTATGAGGTAAGGAAATTTGAATTTCCTGGAAGTTGTCCGCCTCGTATAAAATCTGAGGGTTTCAAAATTGTCTAACTATGTGCAGGTTATTGTGAATAACTCCAATGAAGTAGAGAGGCGGGGAGATCCAAAACCTATAATAATGATAGAAGCCGGTCAGCGGGCAGGATCTCAGCCAGTTATGTTGGCTTTATACGTGATTGAACAGTTACTTGCTTGCGAAGAGTACAGTGATATGATTGAAAAGGTTTCCTGGGTGATCTTGCCTTGTACTAATCCTGATGGCCAGGAGTACGTTAGATCTGTAAGTATATGTTTACATACACTATATTTTTTCTTCTTTCTTTTGTATTTATTATAATAATTTCTGAAAAAAAATAAGGGGAACATCAATCAGATCATCTATTATATACTAATATATAGCCGCAGAGTTTGTTTGTTTGTTTGTTTGTTTGTTTGTTTGTTTGAACGCGCTAATCTCAGGATCTACTGGTTCGAATTGAAAAATTCTTTTTTTTATTGAATTGACCATTTATCGAGAAAGGCTATAGGCTACATAACATCACGCTGCGACTCATAGGAGCGAAGATATAATGGAAAATATGGAAAAAACGGGGAAAATTATTCTACTTTGCGTGCGCTGCGAAAACGGTTCAAGATACAAAAATAATATGAATGAAAGAA
>DWAJ01003266.1:0-15209 GCA_018238005.1 Eurema mandarina
AACATAGGTTAAGAGAAACGCATATAGAAAAATAGAATATGATGTATCTGAGAGAGGGCAGCAACACACAGCGTCTAATCAGCGTATTCCAGCTAAACGATATATGTTTTATATAGAAGACGAGAGTGATTTTACCCTAACAAGAGCTCCTTCAACAATACATCGTGACATTGTGAAAAACACACACACACACACACACACACACACACTCATATACACACATACACAGATAAGATACATAGGAACTAATTCAAATAAAATTTCACTAGTTAAAGCCAATAAACGTATTTTAAACACTGACCGACTAGTCCCATGTAATCTCGTATGGCAAACCTTCGGAACCTCGTGGAAGGCAACTGGTTCAGGTATACGATGGCTCGGGAAGATCGGACTGCATTGTCCATGTGCTTACTGGATCGACTATATGGAAACAATTATAATGTAAATTAACTCAAACAATAACCCTTTACGCTTGATTTTTTTTTGGGTAGTAGATCATCCCTACACTAAGATATGCTCGTTTATTGATATTTTTCAATACACAAATAAAAAAGTACTTCTATCAACAATGGTAATAAATATTAATAAGTGTTTTGTATTGGACTGACATAATTAAAAAAAATATACTAAGGAATTATAGGATGTAATTTAACAGTACATACAATCTTAAACTAAGTATTTGATGTAAATATGTAGAAGTCAATAAATAAGCATACGTATAATGTTATGTTCTTAAACATTGAATTAAAGTTTTTATATACGAATTATAGCTATACTTGACCCGTTTTGGCAAAGGGTTATTGTGCGTCTTTTAAAATTAACAAATTAATCACATTCAATATAAAATAGAACTCAACTTCACTAACCTATAGAATATATGAAGAGCTCTATATAGTATTTCTTCACAACTCGATGGACATGTGCAGGTGTATTTTAAAATTTCATCTGAAACTTATTGTTCGTCATCATTAGGCATGTTCAATATAAATTGTTGATAGAAATATGTTTGTTTATATACCTTTATTTGAGCTCAAACAGGCCAAGCCTTTAACGTCACACGCTGGCATTTTTACTGTAATTAAGAGTTTTTAGAGATTAGTCTACGATTTCTTAATAAGTCTTTATGGTCAAGTACAAGAGACAATAAGCTTACAATCAGTTACAAATATTAGGTACCCTCCATCTTTCTTAAGGAATACGTTATCATGAGATATTACGCACCTTTAAATGGTGGCCTTATAACTAATAGGGATTTCTGTCAGGAAAATAGGCATTACATTAAATTAACAAAAACATATACAACGTGTAACAGAAATGCGTGGTAATATTTAAGGATCGCAAAGAATTCCTAAATTGAAATGAATGTATTAAAAATTTCATTTCTTTTGAACTATTTATTATCAAGATATTGATTTTTTATTTCTATTGACTAGCATATCGATATTTAAATTTATCGACGCTACAACATCACTCTAGAGCTATCAGCTATTACGTGTCAATGACCGCATGACCCTATGACAATGTATTTCATTGAAAAAGTTACTGCTGTCTCTGTCATTAGAATTCGAAAAGTGATGTAACACTTTTGTTTTGATTTTCATAATATCGATTTTATTGATGAATTAATGAAATAAAAAATCTCAAATATGTTTATTTTAATGCGGGGACTTATAGACTATCTATGAGCATCTGAACATCACGCAAAAGTATTACCACACATTTCTGTTACACGTTGTATAGTATGTGAGTGAATAGACACTCAATCATAGACCTCATCTTTACTTACTAGCAAGCGAAATCGCGGTCGGTCTATGTTAAAAAAATCGGCCGAACTAGTTGTATACAAGGAAAAAATATCTTTTAATAAATTCCTTGCCTGGCCTGGTTTTCTGAATACCTACCTATATTAGCCATAAAGTGATGTGTACAGTTACACAGCTTGTTCTGCACTATGGCTCTGCAGTGCAACACACATGCACTATGCGTGTACATTGGAAAAGGCCAGTCTGTCATATGGTCAGGTATCTCGTCCCTGAAGAGACAGCCACGATGCTTTGGTGATAGTGTTCTCACTAACGGTTCGTTCACAATTTGCTCTGACTGTAATTTTAGTAACATCAGTCCTTAACGAATGCTTAGAATATAAAGCAGAAAGCTATGATGCGAAAATAAATATTTGCCTCTAAATATGACAGAAGTTTACAGGTATTCAATAAAATTAAGGACAATGGGCAACAAAATTTGATCATGCCAAAGCTATTTAGAGCTATTAGCAAGCTAAGTGAAGGGTTTAAAAATCGCAACTTCTTGAAAAACGCAATAACAATGACCTGAAGAAGAACCTCAAGATTGGCCATCAACGGTAGAACGCTTAAACGTTGCAGCAAATTTTCCATTAACACTGAAACTGTTTCATCAGGTCCATGGATTAGTATCTACAACAATTAATAAAACTTAACTATACAATATGTATAGTATACATACTTGATTATAAACTAACATAACTTTGAAGATAGATAGATACAATTGTCCTCTTTCATAATGTTATTATATTAGTTATTATTAGTATTACATAAACTAGTTTGCATACGATTCAACAAAACAAAACAATTTTCATTAATAAAGATAAATATAAATCGCCAAATATGTTAGTAAGTCAATAAATAGCTCCATAGCAGTTTAACCAGTTTCCATAATTCCTTTTGTAGAATATTAACTTAAAGTACCAGAATGGTTTTTAATAAAAATAGGATAGGAGTAGGACATAAGATAAGGTAGGAAAGATACAGCGTATAGTAAGTCGCCTAGGGCCAGCTAGTTAATAATCCCAATATATATAGACAATATTCCATAGATCATACTTACAAAAATTAAATCGCGAGTGTTGAAAACTAGTTTGGGTACACCGACCTTCCTATTTACTACCAGTACTTGAGAATCATTCTTGTGTAGCATCGAGTTGAATGTGAAGCAAGTGCCATATTCTGTTTCAATCGGTAGAAATCTGTGAATAAAATAAATATTTTTTATTTAACAACATAAGCACACTGATGTTCTATAACATTTGTTTACTGTATGTTACCTCCCCTTAATTAAACAACGCGACGGTTAATGGAAAATACTAGGTTGAAATAGAATAGCAAAAAATAACAACTATTCTTACATCAGAGGGCTTTTAAGTCAAATAATTTGATGTTATTGAATAAGGAAAAATTAAAATAATGAGCAAAGCTTAAGAAAAGGAAAGGAGAAAAGATTACCTGTCACAACAACGAAAAGATTCTTCCCCCCAACGACATTCTGATAACAAATCAGAACAATTGAGCCGAATCTTATTCACTACTTCCATGAAATCATCAGTACACGTGGAATTCAAGGTGCAAGACGTACACGCTCGACAATACTTGATATTCCAGTAGGTTACGTCCTTGTAAAATGATTGTAGCGACTCTGGTATACTGTGCCTAAATTTGATGGAAAATTTACTTTTCTTTCATGTTTTAGATTTAAAATATTGACGGTAGATGACATTATAAACGGTAATAATACCCTCAATAAAAATATTTTAGAATGTATTACAGTTAACAAAAAATGCAAAGACCAAATTACAGAAAAAATTAACGTTAATCATTGTGACATTTCGTTAGTTTTTCAAAACTAAACAATCAATATAGAGTGAGTTTCCCTATCAAAAATGCCTAATCAGTATTCACTTAGGCGACTCAATAAATTCAAACATACAAAATTGACTTACGATTTAAGATAGTTTTTAACTCGACTCGTATCGGGCTGTTCGCACACAGTGACAGCCGGGAAGGGTGTATCCCATTCCAATGAAAGGGTATCTAATGAATACGCGATCCCTCCAGAACTTAATAGCGATAAAGAAGAAAACAAGACAGTTGCTGCTCCAAAAGAACATACAGACAGCACTATAAACCAGAAGATTCTGTAACGAAGTACGTAGAAAATTATTCTTTTTAAAAACTCATAGACAACAATAATTATGGATATAATTCTTAATATATTATTTGACAAGAGAGCTTTTCCTTAAAATATAATTGTATTATTGTAAATTATTCTATGATGTTATTGTATTTAAAATTGTAAATCACTATCACAAGTTAACTAGACGATTTATTATTTGTTCTAGGCGTGATCTTTTGCGATGTCTCTTCTAAGAAGCGGTTTCTGAATCTGCTCTGCGGGTAAAACAATACACAAACTCCCACACATACGCCGCGAATGTTGATGGATGGAGATGACCACTTTCCATAATAGGTTTGTTTGCCCCCGATTTTATAAAAAAGAATGAGACCGTTGTCTCGAACTTTGATCTACCCGCAGCACGAAATTATTAACGATTTTTAAATTTAAATTGCGAATATAATTATTTTAAACCCATATAAAATACTCCTAGCAATATCTCCTTAACGAATAATTGCTCTAGAGATTTTAAATTGAAAATCAATTTCGAATATTTCAGGTCACAAACTACAATTACGTTTGATTTACCTCTTTGCTAAAGAAACATCAGGAGAAAATATATTGCTTATTCCGTGCAAACTGGACATTTTTCCAGCAAACTGAAACCGTTGTTTTATTTTTAATAATACTGAATGGCATTTTGTAGCCCTCGCTTTGAACTTTCTAGATCTGAAATAATAAAAGAGCTATTAAACGTAATACTTCAAAAGAGCTAAAGAAAGCTAACTTTACTTATAACAGATTAGAGAAATTCTATCTTTAAAGAAAAGAACGAAACCTAATGAATTGCATTTAGACGTTGCGGAATAAAACGTGCTTTGTTTATTAAAAATAATTTAATACAACCATAAGTGGTTGTATCAAAAGCTGCAAAATTAAATAATGTTCAAAGTTGAACTCGTCACTGAAATTATCCTGCAATTATCGCACTAAAACTAAAGCCATGTACAAGTAAATTACGAACATTGTAGTTCGTGTATTTTATATAATTTATATTGTGATAGAATCTTTGTAAACACCTTTATTGCATTTGTGTCGCGATGTAAACACGTAGTATATCTATTGGTTTAAAAACATATTATAATTGGGTTGCTGATTTATTTAAATATTGACGATATTGAACTTATCTATTGTTTATTTTTGTAGCTTTGGTATTTGCTTTAAATAAAATAGAGAAATAATCCTATGTTATGTCGATACGTGATGGAGTTTTATACTTTTACTCAGACTATTTACATATGCTAGCCTAACAAAAAAAAGTAAAAAATGAACTCAATGAAACACCTTAACATAATATATAAGTAGCGTCACGAATCTTTAGCGCTGAACGAAAACTGCGCAGAAATCAAAAATAAGGTATCGAGGGGACTTTCCACACTTATAAAATCAAAACTACTTAAAACACACTATTAAACCTATGCAAAGATATCAAAACCTTTAAAATTATCAACTGCTAGAATATGGACCCGATACTCAAATATTTTATCTTAGTAAATGATCATTTTCGCAACCTTGTTACACTTATTTTAAACGATTCCCTGTATAAATATTTTTGTTAAACAATGTAGTTGGGTATAGGTCGCGTCACGAATCTTTAGCGCTGAACGAAAACTGCGCAGAAGTCAAAAATAAGGTATCGAGGTAGCGGCAAGGCGCGCGGGCGCGTGATCGTCGGGTGCGCGAGCGTTGATTGGTTTCCCAGTCGTGTTGTCTTTCTCGCACCAATACGTCAATTACGAGCGCGATTCTACCCATGCGCAGCTATTCTCGTCCAGCGCTAAACATTCGTGACGCGACCTATACCTAACTCGATTTTCATTAACAAAACTGAATTTCGTATTAAGTAAATAATTAATACCTAATATTGTTAGACGAAAAGAGATGATCCATTAAGTTGAGGAAATTTATAATGCAAAAGTTTTAGCTTCCAGAACTTTTTCATCAATATCAATTATCAGAAAGAGGGATTATTTCTTAACTCTAGTCTACAAGACCAATTTTTACATATCGTTTTTTAAAGTTTTTTGGTTACGAATTGGCCAGACTTTTCAGTTGGGCCTTATAGACACATACCACAGCAAAGATATTTACAAAAATATACATAGGGTGAGATTTTTTCCGTATTTATTGTAATCTAATAATCGGAACGAAAGCCAATTCAATAGCAGAACTATGGCATGTATGTCACCTTCCTCTCTTCTCAAGATAGGGTATAGAATATGGAATATAGGATATAGAATATAGAATATAGAATATAAAACATATATAGAATATATATAGAACATATTATAATATAACATAACGCGATTCACCATCGGCACTCGCTTTAGAACGATTTACCCTACAAGAATTATGTTTTTAATAAATCGATATGCGACAAGACTCATTGTAAAACAATTTGCGAATTTTCAATTCGTATTCACAAAATAAAGTGTTTTAATATTGAATAACACATTTATCTTATCTTACATTTATTCAGTTGCCATGTGATTATCTACCACCTATCGTCTGATAACATTAAATATTAAACAAAATTCGTGATAACAATTTCGACGACTACTATTTGCATTAGCATAAATATTATTAAAACTTTATGAGTTTTTGCGATTTCTTTGATTATAATTCTACTATGGTTGATATTTCGATATTTCTTCTTATATTTGAAATAAAAAATGAATCTAATAATTTGAGTTACGGTTGAGTTACCGGTAACTTAAAATTGATTCGCAATAACAGAAATCACTTTTCAAATGAAGAATTTCTTCAATTTTATTAAAGCCTACATTCCTGTTAGTGTTGCCAAATAAAATGATGTAATTTATTAAATCAGTAATTAAAGTCGATATCAGTAAAGATCACTGTGTCGTACTATCAGCTGACAAGTCATTCACACAGTCAACAAGCCAATGAAGAGAAAACAATATTTCTATTTATTCTGTATCTGTATTGCTGTCTCTTTCGCGTCAGTCCGTCCTCGGTCTCGGCGTAAGGTGCTCCCGCGCGCTTTTATTTTCACTTAACCTTGAACCGGGTTAATTTGAAATTGGAACGCGATTTTTGTGATGTTTTGATAGAAAAGTTTAAAGTGAAACAACATGTTTGCGTTTCTGAAAGCGGGAGCGAGACGGAGTGTGTGGCGGGATTCGCGGTGGCAAAGGGTCAAGTACCATTCGGGAGTGGGAGTGTTCGGACATCGACCACGAGAGGTGAACGACAGCGGTATGTCTTGTGTTGTGGTTTTCATACTATTACAATATAATTTCTCACTTAGAGTACCATTATTAATGATTGCTTATATTATATCCTATATACATCGTTCCTTTTGAATTACGATTTACGAGGCAGGAGCTTTATATGGAAGTTAAAAAAAAAACAAAAAACAAGATTTTGTTAAACACGATTTTTCTGATTTATTAACGAGATAATATTAAAATATTTAAAATCTAATTTTAAAAGTCGTGGGACCGATAATGATTAAATTGTTTATCATAGGTCGATATGCTATACTCAAAATGATTAAATATCAATAAAATAATAGACGAAGAACGTATTATTCGTGTGTGTCAACTATTGTGAGAAATGTTTGATAAAATTAAAAACTATAATAACATATAATAATAATTGTATATTACAAGGACTTATAAACTTAACTTTTCAATATTTATTTAAAATTTGTTATCTTTTATCTTTTATTTTATTTGTTTTTACCAAAGTGACATGTTAAATACAAATATTAGTTATAGATACGATTAACTACAAAGATATGTATCTTTTCGTATACCATAATAATTTATATTGAACATTTCTAATAACAACAAGAACTTCCATATATGCATTATTATTGACTCGTTCAAAAACATTCCCGCTATTTTTGAATTAAGAACACATTTTTGACGAGACGATTCCAATATTTTTTTTTATTGTTTTGTTTCTTAGTGGATATGATTTACGTTAAGTTCCAATGTTTATTCATTGTTTTCATTTACATTCAACGTTTCATAATAAGATACAGTATATTGTGGGAGACTGATGCCTAAACTAGGCTTTATGGGCCTGTATTTCAGGTCGCCAGGTTAGATGTTAATGTTAGAAAGTTATTATAAGTTAATTTCCATAAATATGAACATACTAGTACCTACTAAATAAATATGACAGTCAGACAGACAGACAGACAGACTTAATTTCGCATTTATAATATTAGTATAGATTAATCCTAAAAGCTAAGAAATTAGTCTATTACCCAATCTCCCGCATCATCTAAGTAAAATATAATCCTATCCCAGTTATTTATTACTTGCAGAATAATTAATGTAGTCTCTATCAATTACATGAAAACCAAATTAACTATATCAAACTTTTCTGTCAGTAACTCTAGTTTACTGGGTTTCGTTAGATGCAGATGGCTTATGTTAGGCTTAATTTTAATAATTAAATGTGACATAACATTTAGCATAATAGTTTTTTATTGACATAACTTTTTATAATGTATAATTGCAATAATGTAATTTAATACTAAATAATAATGTTGTATCCAGAATTATGATTGTGTGGAGCTTGTTGCTTACCAATGTATTGGTTGTTCTAGCAATAAATGATTTTTATTATTATTATTATGCTCAGCTTTGGTCAGCAATGGACTACGACATTAGATAATAATGATGATTAGACAACTCCTCATTAAAACTTTATTAAATACTAGCGACTAGCTCAGACTTCCGCGCATATATTATACTTACAAAAATTACTCTTGAATTACTGTATCTATTAAAAGCACATGAGAATCGGTCGCGTATTTTTAAAGATTTAAGCAAATCTATACTAATATATAAAGCTGAAGAGTTTGTTTGTTTGTTTGAACGCGCTAATCTCAGGAACTACTGGTTCGAATTGAAATTTTTTTTTGATTTGGGCTACATAACATCACGCTGTGACTAATAGGAGCGAAGAAATAATGGAAAATGTGGAGAAATCGGGGATAATTATTCATCTTTGAGGGCTTCCTTTGCGTGCGCTGCGAAAACGGTTCAAGATACCAAAAAATATGAACGAAAGAATTATTCCTCTTTAAATGATCTAAAAAAAAGTTCGCGACAGTATATGTCCATCTTCTAAGATTGACTCACTATAACATAATAATAGAAATAGATCCGACGAGGACGAAGTCGCGAGCAAAAGCTAGTATAGGAATAAAGGGACAGAGAAAGCGATTTTTTTTAATGTAGTGATTAACTTTTTCTTTTAGAAATACCACAAGAAGTTATAACAAAACGCTACGAGAACTGCCGAGCTCAACAACTAGTCGACGCTTACCGCACGTACGGTCATCTGAAAGCATCCATTGATAATGTTGATTACAAATGTCAAAACAAGTAAGTGATGTGGTGATGATAATATGTTTTTCAACATAATCTATTCTAATTTATAAAGCTGAAGAGTTTGTTTGTTTGTTTGTTTGTTTGTTCGAACGCGCTAATCTCAGGAACTACTGGTTCGAATTGAAAAATTCTTTTTTTATTGGAATAGACCATTTATCGAGGAAGGCTTTAGGCTACATAACATCACGCTGCGACTAATAGGAGCGAAGATATAATGGAAAATATGGAAAAAACGGGGAAAATTATTCGTCTTTGAGGGCTTCCTTTGCGTGCGCTGCAATACAAAAATAATATGTATGAAAGAATTATTCCTCTTTAAATGATCTAAAAAAAAGTTCACGACAGTATATCTTCTAAGTTTGACTCACTATAACATAATAATAGAAATAGATCCGACGGGAACGAAGTCGCGAGCAACAGCTAGTATTAAAATAAAAAATCTGTCACTTTGTTAAAATAACAAAAAACTTAGAAAAAGTGCATTAAGGTTACGGAATGGAGGTTAAATGCGAATTTTCAAACCAATGTATGTCTTTAAGTTTTTGAATAAGAAAATAACAAAAAAATACGTATATATATTTTTTCATTAACCTATCTGTCGGATAATTAAATTATTTTAAGTGTTTTGAATTCGTTGAGCGAGTCAAAATATTTTTAATTTAATAAGTTTCAATTTTTATAGCTTCTAAGAACTGTAGACTTAAGCGTACAATTTTAATTTTTAGTCGTATTTCCTAAGCTAGTCGGTAAGGGTTCTTTCTTTTCCCGCTGAGAACGAATCCTTAAAACATCGGACAAAGAAATAACTATACTTTTAGTATCTTGTCTAGGTAATATTTTTAAGAGCATTTTAAGTACTGAATACTATGAACTAGGTCACATTCTTTTAAATTTCAGATTCTTAATTCAACAGCCCATACAGGGAAATAATAAAAAATAAGTCTAGTTATTAAAATACTCTTTTAAATTATTGACGAATTAAAAGCTTCGTAACCATTGAAATAATAGTTTGTAAAATTATTCATTTCAGAGATATAAAAGAACTGAATCTATCAAGATATGGTTTAGCTGCCGGAGACAATGTAGACTTGGGATTGTTATACGGACACGACGGGAAACGGCCCGCTAAAGACCTCGTTGAACAGCTGGAGAAAATATATTGCGGTCCTATTTCCTATGAATTCTCATATTTAGAAGTAAGTACTGTTTAAATAAATAATAATTAACTTAAAAAAAAACCGACTTCATGATAATAGTTAATACCTATTCAACAAAAAAATAATCGTTCTAATTGGTATATAATCGGCGGAGTTATTGCGTATAAAAAAGTTCATCCCCAATTTTCCACCCTTGGGGTTGAAATATTTTCTTTTAATTCGCATGAAACCACCCTTTTGATAATACCTATTGAACAAAAAAATAATCGTTCAAATTGGTTTATAATCGGCGGAGATATTGCGTATAAAAAAGTTCATCCCCGATTTTCCACCCTTGGGTGTTGTTTTTATTATTAATAATTAGAATCTGCTTATTTTGAAGTCGGTTGAAAATCAATAGTTTGGCTACATACAATTTAACCATTTTGTCACTTTTTATTTATCTATCTACATTGATGATTTACCTGATATTTTAAATGCAATTAAAATATTCGAAGCAAATCGTTGTACGATTTTTAAATATAAAACTACAAAATGTTGTCCTTATGTAACAAAATTTGTTTTACTCGTTCTAAATTTTTCTATTCAAGCAGATTTCAACCTCACCCCATACATTTCCGAGTGCTATTAAATTTGCAAATTATTTGTCACTATTAATTGTACTAATTAATAATTTCTCCTAGTCAGATGCCGAGCGAGAATGGTTTGCTCAAAGAATAGAAAATGGTACAGATGCTTTAGATAAAGATCGACGCGTTGAAATTCTAAAGGAGTTGTTGGAAACGCAAACATGGGACAAATTCTTATCAATTAAATATCCTACGGTCAAGAGATATTGTGGGCAGGGCGCTGAATCTTTGCTCACTTTCTTCTCAACTCTTATAAGGCTTACTGCTGGTGGTATGTTTATTTGAGTACTGTTAAGTTTCTTTATAATATAGGAAATAAAATAGTTAACCGTGACAAAAAACATATCTAAAAGTAAAAAAATTGTTAGGTAGAAAATTATCTCTTAAACAATATTATGGTTGGCAAGAAATAATCTAAAATTTCCTTGGACAAATATTTTAAGACTATTGTTTTGTAGGGATCTTACTACTTTGTCGATTGGTTTCAAATTCCAGTCTAAATGAGTATTAAACTTAATAATGCCACCCAAAATAGACTAATTGGGTAAGTTTTGTGTACAATTATTTCATTTAACGTAACTTGAAATAAATTATTGTTTAAAAAATGTAATTATAAAGCGCAATTCTAAATAAACGAACGTGCTCTCGTATCAAAGCCGTGAATTAAGGTTTGCTCCGATCTACACCGATAATAGTTCTGAATTTACAGAATTCCTATAACCATCAAACTCAACGGCCAAAATAACCCTTTGCGATAAAGTGCGGACCTTTTTCAATTGTTCCCAATTGGATTACAGATGGAATTCAATACGTGAGCCTGGCGATGGCCCACCGGGGGAAAATAAATCTTCTGACGAGCCAGTTGAAGTGTCCGCCCGTCAAAATATTCCACAAGTTTAACGGGAACCAGGAGTTCCCTGCGGATGCGAATGCAGCCTGTGATATTGCCACACATCTTAGTGAGGATAAATTCCTTTTATTGTATATACAAGTCGCTCCCTTCAAATGCAATAAAGAATTTTAAATTTGAAAATGTAGCCTGTGAGTTGATAGTGTGATATAGTCCCGCCACTGACGTACAGGTAAATTAGCTTGGAGAAATTTTTGCGTTTGTGTGTGCGCGGACATCGTAAACTGGTTTATTCTGGTTTTGTGCGTGTTTCCACTTTCCACTATCAAGTGACGATTTATTTATTTATTTTGTTTCGTAATTATTATTGTCAAAACTTTTTACCTATAGCTAAACTACTATCATCTAAAATACGACATGATATTTTATTGTTTCACGGTAATCGCCTTGTCGTTTGCTCAAGGACGTGAAATTGAATGAATTTTTTTTTAATAAAGTCAAAACCTTTTTCTTTAAAATAAAAACTTGTTTTTATTGAAAACAAAAATCAGAGTGTTGCTAGGGATAAGTATTAAATTAAATAGTAATGTTAGGATATCGAAACATTTTTGTATAGGCTAGAACGATATAGGGGAAACGCGCTCTAAGATCTGAGTAATATACACACCTCTAGTCACTACATATGCAAAAATTTCTCGAGACTAATTTCACTGTAGAGCCACGCTGCCTAAATTGGGTCGGCTCCACCTGTGTCGGGTCTTACCACTCTCCCACAGAAGACCAACCTCAATGGCATCATGGCTCTCTATTTCAAAATCAATAACGCCCAACCTCTTGTTCATCAAACCTCCTACTCAGTTTTTCACTATCACATAATAAACGTCAGTCAATGCCTAATTCTATTGCAATTCATTCTCAGCTTTGTACGATAAACCTTATTATCGTCACAATCTTGTTTCTATCTTGTATATTCCTAATATCGACTTAGTGACAAAATTAAATTGAATAATAATTCAATGAAACGTTTCTACAGGTGCTTCTGTTGACTTGGGGGTGGATGGTAAAACAGTCAGGTTCTCGATGCTCAATAATCCATCACATTTGGAAGTAAGTATAATTAGTGATCAAGGATATTTGTTTTAAGATTTTAAATATTTTACGTTAGCGAAATTAACAATATAACAAAATTTAATGAGTATGAGAGTTTGTCAGATTGAATGAATTTGTGGAAGTACGCAAATTTGTAACGCTTTCTAATAAAAACTGCTTAATGGTAGCAGTTTGGCAAGGAGGTAGAACCTAAATACTTCTTAGCGTAGAATTATAAACGAAGACTACGCGAATAAAACTGTGTGCGATTGGTCTTTAACAAAACCTTTCTCACTAAATCAATTAAATATTTGGCTAAATGAGCGTGGCGTTCGAAGAACAGCAATAAATACTTAAGTATAATTGAAGATAGCTACTGATGACAGGATGAGATATCTGGCCCGTGGGAAATGTTACGAAAACTTGAAATTATCTAAGGATAAACGAAATGTGGCATAAATATTACATTACAGTGATTATTCATTATAGCTATTATAATATTATTGTAAGAATAATCTGTGCAAACAAATTAAGGTAAATTTATGTAGTATAATATGTACATTAAATAAGAAAAATCACTTTACATAATAGTCAGTAGAAATAAAATGCTATTTATTTCCACGACTAACGATTATTTATAAAAGGACGACCCACTTAAGCAAGCTTAAATTGCGTCAAAATACCCTGACTTTCCTTATAAATAAGGATAAAAATACTTCACCGAAATGTAACCTCAAATAAGAGCGAATCTTGATGAATTTCGCACGAAATTTCCGACGTGATTACGTAGACGGGTTACCTTAGCCTTCAATTTGTATGCAAAGCAATTCCTGTAACCGAATGTAAACTTAGATTTCATTTACTACAAGGAGGGCACGAGTACTGCTTCAAATTAATCTTAAGAATTTTGTTAGCGTTAAAAGTATTGTCGGGAAGGAAATTCGCTGCTTCTCACATTGCCTCTGAATACGTACTCACTGGTTATTACATACTATAATAAGTGTCTATCCGCGTCGTTTTTGTTAAGACATATTATAGGTTATAAGTTAATCCCTTATTAAAGATAAATAGTATAATAAATATTTTATTCTAAACATTATATCAGTTTCAGTGTGTATTTATCTCGATTTAAATTAAAAGTTAAAAGAAACATAAATTTTATCACAATATATATAATAATAATATATATAACTAGCTGTTGCTCGCGACTTCGTCCCCGTTGATTTGTTTTTCCAGTATTTCTTCCTTACTAGTCGCAGCGAGATGTTATGCCTTTAGACTATAAATTGTCTATTCAATAAAAAAATATTTTTTCAATTCGAACCTGTAGTTGCTGAAATTAGCGCGTTCAAACAAACATACAAACAAACTCTTCAGCTTTATATATTAGTATAGATTTGTCGTATAAATTTTATTGGGCACTTACACATGTGCATTCGACGTTATTTGCATTGCAAATTGGCGTATCTATTGCAGACTTTTAAAGCGCTTCTATGATACTGAGCATAAAGGTTTATTATGGGTCACAAAAGTATTTCCTGTTCAATTTAATATTAATGTCAAAGCAAAAACGTGCTATAAACACTTAAATAATGAAAAGAAAAAGAGAAAATATAACAGGTATTTTTATATTTACGCCATAATTCGCGCGGTGGAGTATTTTCCCGACCGGATAAACCGGCAAAAAATTCTTAAAATTTCTCCAACAAAAAGCTTAAGAATGTTGTGCTTCCAAGTCCATTGTTTACAAAATATTACAAATTATATGCTGCGGGCTAAAACATTATACCATATAATCACACTAGAATTAAATATTAATGATATGGCTTATTACATTCAATCCATACTAATATTATAAATGCGACAGTAACTCTGTCTGAATAAAAATTTAACTATGTGTATCAATAAAGCCAGAGACTTTACGATATGGGATATTCGGATACGGATACCGCATCCACTTGGAGGAGACCTCTCCCCTTTCCAAGAAGTTCCTCATTCAGTTCTGAATCAGTCATTCGCGTACCAGGGTCTGATCACAATTTATCTTAATATATATTATTATAAATCTCGTGTCGCAATGTTTGTCCTCAATAGACTCCTAAACCACTTAACCGATTATAAA
>DWAJ01003267.1:0-15208 GCA_018238005.1 Eurema mandarina
AGTTAAGTTATCCTCGTAGTTGGACTATTCTTGCCATATATAGAATTACTTTTACAAATTAAACTCCACATGTATAGCTTCATTACCCTAATAATTAATGTAGTATCAAACGAAATTTCAGCAAAATGGAGAAGGTGGAATCAGCGTTAGACGTGTTATCGCGCGCCGCGACTATGGTGCAACCGTGTCCCGCTTACCCTCCCAGTGATTCAGACGGCTTCGGTAAGTTATCTTATACTTAGTCATAACTGGTCGCGCGGTTTTACTCGCATTTATGCATGTACTGTACACATTAACCTTCCTGTTGAATCACTTTATCTGATAGAAAAAACCGCAAGCAAATCCGTTGATTAGTTTTAGATTTAAACATACACGGGACAGACAGGAAAAAGCGACTTTTTGTTTATACTATGTATTGAAGAATACTACTAATAAATTTAAATAAAGGTATAATAAGTTTCAGTCCCTGAGTGGCATCGTCTACGTCTGAAAAACGACGAAATATCTACGTAAGACAAAAAATATTACGTCTTAATTATATTGGTATTCATTTACAAACTTACTTTGGCTAGATTACACACAAATAGTTTATAACACCTAGACACTCAAAAAAGTTTGTAAGATTCGATGACTCCAAAACCTTATCAATATTAAAAAATAGATAACAGGTACACATACTCGAAAGTATCAAGTTAATGATACAACAATGTTTCGTAAGTGTTGATAAACAATTGTCCAACTAGCTTATAATAGATCCACATTCCATCGCTATTTAAACTGAAGTAGGTGCCAAAATATTCAACATTCCTTAGCGAACGCAAAAAAGGGTTCATATTTGTCTATAAGTATGCATAACAAATATTATTGTAATCGTGTGACTTGTATAGGCTGGTTTAGGAAAAAAGTCTGGAGTATGTATGTAGGTACTATTTGATTCGACTTCTGATCATTTCATGATTCAAAAACTATCTATCATAACTTATATACCTATATATACCTTAGTATATCTAAGATGTTGATTTGATCTTTTTGTTGGTCATTACTTAGGTGATTGACGGCAACTAAGTCTAATTCCAAATGGACTAGACATATGAATATAGGATTATGAAAATAGTCAAAATAATTAATTAACCCTAAAATCTCTGGTCTTTGAAACGACAAATTTGAAAAAACAAATAAGAGTTCGTATCGCATTAAACTGATTTTTCTTTCAACATAATATAATACCATTAACTCCATCTCCACATTATGTTTTATGGTTTTGGATAGGTTTGATTTGGTTATTCACCAATTGAAAATTTTAATTAGTGTCCCCATTTGGAAAAGGTACCTTTGCAAAGAATATACAAATAAGCCACTGGTATGTTGATAAGAATTTTTGATAAAGCAATTCTTTCACTATCGCTTTATAAGCTATGTGTCTTGCACAAATACCAAACGTAACGAAAACCTAAAAACCTCGAATACAGGAATCTAGAACAGAGAAAAAATAGAATATAATAACAATATCCGCAATTGATTCTAACTCAATTAGTAAATGGCCCGTTTTAAAAATCCGAACAATAACCTATAAATATTCGTCTTTACTCTTTAATAAAAAGAAGAAGTTCCGTGATGTCATTACTACAAACTAGTCCACTAATCATAATATTACCAAATTAACTAATCTAAATACATACTTCGACTAGTATTAAAGTGTTATGCTACATCAATTTTAATTTTGATTGATTTAACAGAAAATCCAGTATGGATATTATAGTATTATAAACATCATTTAAGAAATTCAATACATATTGGTGTCAGAATATATTTTTCAGTTCCGCAAGTAACCCAATGATAGATACTGACGCGTTGGTCTGATTTTGTTTCCTTATAATTTTAGGAATCTTCACCAATATCGTCTAGACTCTAGAATATAGAACGAAGCCGGTATAGTTAGTAGCGCGAAGTATCCATATGGTCGGCATGTGGCCTTGTAGGCGGGTCACATTCCTGATTCCAGCTGACATTGTTCAGTGTTCGCGTTTGCCGACATCGACAAACGATTGGACTATATGTATATCGGCGCAAAACAGCAACGTATACAGTATGCATAGATGTGCTACACTTTTAGACGTTAATTAATAACTTTTTAATTTTATCGTATTTGTTTGTTTTTTTTATTATTAATTTATGTAGGTAATTTGTGAGATTGTAGTATATTTATAAATGTACCACTTTAACGTGAGTGAAATCGCGAAAAATAAATGGTGGATTTGATTGATTGCTTAATTCAAGTCCTCCTCGTTTTTACATTTCTAGAAAGAAGCATAAAATTTCGTACTTACATATGATATGATATTTGTAAATTTTCGAACCACAAATTTGGTATAAAAGTACAGTTAATTTGCAGAACAATTAAGAGATAAATTTGAGTTCTTTTATCTTTAATTGAAATTCCAATTGTATTGAATTAAATTTCATTAAGGCATTAACATTCTAAGATGTACAGTAATTATACCTTTGAATCAGTAGATATTGTTATAAAAATAAATGTTGTCTTCAAAGTGATGGTTAACAATTGTCTAAAACGTTTAAAATAAGTAAAGTTAAATACTCGTAGCATTTTCCCCTTCATTGTTATTAGAGGCGATACCGTGTTTTTTATCGGCATTCAAGCGAAACTTCCGGGCAGGGCAGATAAACCGAAATGTGCTCATTTTTCCAAACAACTAGCGATTGTTCTGCAAATAAATTTAATGAGTGAAGCGTCATTTGTTTCAATAATTAACTACAATTACATTTTGCTAACTAAGTTTACTAAAAAAAAGCTATTATGCACCAAAATATATTTCAAAGAGTCCAACGAAATCATTTATTAAATTGCAATTACCAATCTAAAAGATATTTTAAACGCGAAGGTAACGCTGTCTCTTCCCTTTTACTAAGCCCATTCTCTTGAAAGATAATATTATTCAGGTAAATCTACCTGTATAATATTATCAATCGAATAAGGAGCTTTTTATTAATATAAACATCTATTGAATGTGTTGAAAAACAATTTTAAATTTTGTCTGTAAAATCGGTTGTTCAAATTCTACTTAAAAGAGTTATCCTATGTTGACGTAGTTCTGGAAAAAAGTTAGTTTCTCATAAAACTATGAAAATACTTTCAACAAGACATACCCATTATAAATATTATGGAATGTTTAATGACTTATTAATATTGATCTAAATTTGTATGCCTTAATGACAAATATCCGCATAATTATAGACATGGAACTTATAATATAATTAATTAACCAAGTCAACGAGATCGTATCATACAAAATTGTAATATCGATTCATACGTTGTATATTGTAGGCCTAATTAAAATATTTGAAATTTTTGCGATAAAATAATGACTTTGATAACTGAATTAATTACGATTTTAATAGAATAACTAACTGTTCAGTAGTGTTTAATTGCGATGATAAAATTACAGAGAGAATAGAAATTTCTGAGCGGTGTTCAACCTCCATATTATATTTACAGTTAAGATTTAATAGTGTATGGATATTTTTTGCTCTAACAAATGACTTTAAATACTAATTGCGTCCTGCGACTGTACCCGGTTTCATAGTTTTCGTGTATACTGTAATAATAAGTATTAATAATGTTTATAATAATCATGATTCTGATAAAATTATGATTAAAATCGTTATAATAAGTCCAGTGGTTACACCCCTTTTTATAGTTGGGAATTCCTCATAATATAATAATTATAATTCATAAGACAAGATAATTCATAAGACCTATGAGCTTCAGGGGAATGCCTATGAATTATATCGCACTTTTATCTAAAACCTCACTGAGTAAGGTTTATCGAAGTGGGTAGGGTCACCAGCATCTTCGCAGACTGTTCCCCGACAGTAGTTACCCAATACACGCTACGCTACATAATCAGAAACTTAGAACTACTCTATACATTACTTGATTAATAAAGTTAGTAATTCGAGTACTAAAACGGGTATTGGACAAAGATATGTTAACAATCGTCCAAATGAAAAAATCGAACGAACTAGAATTTCTTCAACGCTATGCATAAATAGATACCTACTTATAATTTGACACACTCGCATACCGTCACGCGATTATTTGAGAGGCGTATTTTATTGGTTGTTTACAAACAGTTGCTGATCACATATAATTATGCAATGCGATGACAGCTGCGCATGCGCACCGCACCGCCACTTACTTTCGATGGTTCGACCGTTCGCGTGCAAGTAACACTGTAGCAGAGAAAGCGCTCAGGAATTTGGCCAGGGCGACGTAGCCAGCACCACCGACTCAAATGCCCACCGCCCACTTTTCTAATCGCAATATTTCAATGTAGTTCATGCTATTAAAAGAGTTAACATATAACTCTATCATACCTATGTGAAGTATGAATTGCATTGGTAGTATAGTAATAATACTTATGCGATTCGCGTAATGAAATTATATATTCATTTACTTTTACTTTACATATACACTTGAGGTATGAATCATTATCAATCAATTCTTATGGAAGCGTTTTTAATAGAAAATCTATATGGCCAATATGGACCAATTTGGTGAATAAGTTTTGTTCAACGATTTTACTGACACATTTGCGTATATAGTAAATACAACACTTATATTGTTGAAAGACAATAGAAGTACACAGTTTTAAAATAAAGGCTATAAATTATACTTGTGTATATTACTATATTTATATTCAATATAAAAACATATATATTTAGGCTGTAATGAGATTTCTACTTCTATACTTAAACCGTCTACTTTCCTTATATTCAGAAAGAATGGGTATTGCTTCCTATAAAGTATTAGAAAAATTGTTTTCGAATAAAGTTACGTTAACTGTGTTAACCATAAACATGTAGCTTGTGTAATCCTTGACACCGTTTGATAACAATTGCACCATTACAGTAAATCATTAAAAAACAAATTTATCGAACTGTTTCGAGGACAAACTCATAAATTTTAATTAGTATTCAAATTAGGGGTGAACGGGACCAATTTTGAATAAAATAATCTCTCTTTCATTCAATATAATCGATTTAGAAAGATAGAGAAACATTTATTGAAGAGCACATACATTAAAACAATACTCAAAACAAATGAACAATAAATACATTTAAAAAAGAACAAGGAAAAGGCACAATTTTGATCAGCAACAGCAATTGTCATCTGCAATTTAATAAATTCAATTAATTTAGACTAATATTTAAAAATGTTCTTATAGTATATTGTAGTTGTAAACAAGATAAATAACAATAAAACTTTTCCAAACAACATTAACTGGAAAGTCAATCGCTCACCAACTTCTTCGGCGCTTTCAACGTCAAACTGCGATTGGAAATCTCATATCCTATGTGCTAGTATGTGACCATCTTACAGCTCTCGAATGCAGCTCAGTATAGAAAAGTGTTACAACGAAAAAGAGTTTTATTGAGAGCGTTACAGTGGCGATTATTGCGTGCCAGAATCCGGAACGCTGAGCTTGTTACGGTTTCCAAAAGAATGTAGGTTGCCGACAACAGTTACGTACTGTGGAATGCAACTGATCGCTATTGTTATATTAACGTGTATTGCTTTCAGTAACATTTGGGTCTTGATTTAATATCAAAATGATACAAGTCTAAGAATATTGCAAAATTAAATAGTCATCATAAACGTCATCAGCAGCATTCAATTACCACTTCTGATAAGTTCGATTAAAAGCGAAAAGCTTAAAGTGTCTAAAATGGAGCAAGATTACAGTATAGTAACTGTTGTTTGATTCTTGGAATTACCGTGATATGTTCTAACAGTGGAACATATTACTTATGGAATTTACTCTGCATCACTGGTGACTTAGATGAGAAGTATCTGAATTACTAGTGATAAAGCTACTATGTGAGACCATTTCTAGAGAAATTTTGCGGAGAATTGAATATACGAGTACATTATATTAAAGCAGTAATATACCGATTAGTTTTCTAAAGGAATATGTCATCAAAAAACCTACACTAATTCGTATTAATCGAATCGAAAGTTCACTAATGAATGCCGATCGGCTGATCGGTGACATAGTGCGTGCTGCATTGACAGACGTTGCGCACGAGCCGGTGGAATCCCAACCAATGAAGTCATCTTAGAGTAGAATTTCTAATGGCAACGGATTCCATTTCGTTGGCAGCCAAGCGAGAGCAGATATTCCAACTATGCGTGTCATCTCGTATTGTCTCAATGATCTAACATCGTTATGCGAATGCGTTAATATAAGGAGTCAGAATGTGCACGATTCTCCGGTAGCCAATTGGCGAAAGGAATTATATGCAAAACCAAAGCTATACCTAAACCGTCCTCAAGCAAAAAGCCGCTTGATAAGGGCAGTTATCGAAGGGTTTTTATCGCTATGTGTATGTATTATGTCTTTAACCGATTTGTGTAGTTTTTAAGCTCAAGAATAGACACGACAGGCGTGGCAAAGGACGTTTTAATGTAATGTGTAATACGAGATGATTGTCTTATAATTCTTAGTTACAATTCACGTATAGGTACAACTAAGAAAAATTATTTTAATTGGTAAAATTTTCCTTCAAGTACTCTTCGTGTATTCGAATACTTTAATAGCTTTAAATTCCTATAACTACATGACTGGATACTGTAATCTATGGCACGTTATCAGTGGGTTTCCATGTAGCTGTAGTGTAAACTGTATGTATGTATGTATGTACATTGTACATATTATCGGATGTTTACATCGTTAAATCGACAGCGAGCTAGCCGTGTTAGTTTTTCTAAATATTTTTTCGATAAACATTAAATATTGGACAAACTCATGCTATCGACGAACGCAGTTGAAATATCAGAGATATTACACTGGACTATATTTAAGTTGTCTTACCTTTCGATGTCTGTAAGGTTCGCCCGCGTAAATTTCAATACTGTTTTTTTTATATTATGCGGGTTTATTTATTACAATTTAGTTCCCATTTCTGTGGTAATACTGGGAAAAAATATACATTGTGATAAGTCCTGGTATCGTGTTAAACTTTATTTATTAATTACTTTGTGTGTGAAACACCACTAAAAAATCCATTAACCATTTCTCAACTCAAAAACTTGCGCATATATTTATAATATAATGAGTAAATAATCGGTAAAATATATTTCAAATTGGTTCAGAATCTCATATCATTCCATATACCTCACAAACCCACAAAATAACCATCAGGAGTTACATGCGCCCATAAACAATAAATACTCATTAAAACAGTTCAATTTGAAGTAAGAAACAACTGCGAATTCGTGAGTAGCTTCTAAGACATCTAGCCAAAGGAACAATTGCGTCTCAGCTATTCATAGGTAGGTACTCAAAATTGGTCTTCCCAGCCTCGTCACAAGTAAATCGCGATCGGTCGAAGCATGTCACGGCTACCACGTACATGCGTACCAACATGGCACCGTTATGCAACAAGGTCGAAAGGTGTATATCGATATTGAAGAATGTTTTCTAATACCTATCTGCTGTTACACAATTCTATAGACGAACCTTTTCGGTGCGCTAATATTTGCATGCGTTGCATGATAATAATACGAATATAATCAAGTATAATCTTATAAAACATTATCCACCAATGAATATTATACAGTGGATCAAGTTTTGTTAATTGTAAAATGATTGATGGTTGATTTGATTTCATGTAATTTACATGAAATCAAATCAACATCAAAATAAATCTACATCAACGGCCAATCCTGTCTTCTAAATCGAAGAACCATTATACGGAACCCTATTTTATGCGTGGATTGACACGCATTTAGCCGCTTCATTGAAATAATTAGTGAATGGACTAGCTTTGTTTAAAAGATGCATTATACCTGAGAAATTGACCCGACTGCTGAGATACAGTATTTTTACTAGTTTAGTAGTCGGGTGACCACAATTTTATCTGATGTTAATGTTAATTATTAAAATATTGTATTAATAATAAAGTATTAAAAAAAAATATTCGTTTAGTAATATTAAAGAAGAACAAGAACGAAGGGTTTACTCATACCATCATTAAAAACCACGTAGTTATTTAATTATTTACGCAAACATTTAACAAACTACCTCAGACACTAATCTAAGGAATTTATGCATTGTATACACAATGTGCTAACAAGATTGGCACGCTATTAATGATTGACACATGCCAATTCAGGCAGTGTCCATTCAGCATACCAAAGCGATGCTATCATAAGGAGGGGCGGCTATCGTAAAACATCTGCGTCTCAATGTATGTGTGTTAATCGAAATGTCCATGGATTTTATAGAGAAGTAAGCATAAATATATTTGTGGGCTCGTCGTGATTAAGTCTGAATATCTATGGTCGTACTCACTTAGATCTTGTTGAGATCGTAATAAGTTATGCTACCGCTAAGGTTTCTTGTGTCCTATGAAATATTATGGAAATTTGAATTGATACTCCAATTTAAAGACACTTCTAGATAATTAATGTTTGAGGACCTATCTCTGACATGTTAGTAAGATTGAAGCTATTTTATATAAACACAATAGATAATTTTAACCGTCGCAAAGTTCATCTATTGCTAAGTATATCTTACAATTTAAAAAGTTTTGTACCCAAAGATTCTACTGTTAAAATGATAAAACTTTTAATTTAGAGAAAATTATGTAAAATCCAAGAGAATGATGCTTCTTCAAAACTGAAAATGTTACCTACGCTCTAATCTATTAAAAAAATATTAGCCACACAAAAACTGTATCAAGTATAAATTGCAAAGTTCATTCTATTGTACAAATATTTAACTTCTTATTTTGAGCTAGCAACGTAGGCCACGGGTGGGAACATTGCGCAACAGAGTGCAACGGTATGCATCCGTCACGGTTAGGAGACGAGAATAATTACACATATCTTTTGAGGAATTCAATTCTAAACCTTGCTGTGTTATTACTATTGTAGGGACTAGGGGCTATAGAGCGTACGTCTGAAACAGATCGGATGACCACGCCTCGGTCGTTTACTTCGGAGTTGAATTACTATTCTAGTTTCGTGATGGTGTGCTGTTATAAAGATTTTATTAAGATTCATTGGTTATGACATCATTTAGATGTAGGTAGGTAGAAGCTTTCCCCGCAACTTCATTTACTTTAAACAGAATGATAAATTTTGCACAAAAACTTTTCAACACTTTTATCCGCGACAAAAAGTTACCATATCCTTTTTCAAACAAGAGTATCTCTTCTAAATTTCATTAAAAAAAGATTTCTAAGTATAAGCGTGAAAGCATAAGAGACAGGAATACTTTTGTTTTTATAATATTACGTGGGGATTACTAACGACTAACGACTACGACTACTATAACTACGACACTTCCTTGTATGTATAGAGAATTGTAAACTTATTAATGGACGAACATTAAGATTACGCTTTATCTATACCATTCTTCTATATTTACCGTCGTTAATGTTGTTTATTATTCTAACATTGGTAAATAGCATAAGGTCATAATAAGCAGTGTAATACCATTTTAAATTAAGGACACTTCTAAAGATACTTAATAAATGAATCGTTTAAAGAGATAAATGTTCCGTAATGCAGAATTACTGTGTTAATGGTTAAAAAAAAATTTGCTATCACTAATTAATTAATTATTAAGTATTGATTTTCAAATAGAAAAGTTAAGACATTATTATATAGGACTAATCAGTTTGTTTATTTTATTGTTCAGAGTTATATAAAAATACAGTTTATGTTCCTCAATGTATCAAGTTTAATATTTCAATGAAATTGTAGTCATTTTTATTTTTAGTTATGTAACAACGCCATCTATGGGCGCTAAAAGTGATGTTGTTGCATGATTTACTAAAGAGGTCGCACTCGATACGCGGGTCAGAATATTTCCAAATATTTCATGTAGATGTCTCTATTCTATGTTTGTTTTGTGAAAGCCTATATTTATCAAAGGTTGAAAAACGTTTTAAAAACAATAATGTTTTTATTTAAAGACTTGGATATATAAGTCTTTAAATAATCATGTGAATTATAATATATATATAATATAACTATGTATATTATATAAAAAAATAATAATTATCTTAGTTACCCGCGCCATTTTCGTTCTCGTCGTTAGTACCGGGATAATAATAATTATATATTAATGAAATATTACGTAAACTACGTGTTAAAATTAAAACCTTTTCATTGGGTAATTTTGAATAAAATAGAAACATGTCAATCAATTAGTATTGAGTCACCAACTTTCTTATTCATAAATCGGTAAGGATAATGACAAAGAAACGAAATTGGAAAAAACCTATACGTTCTACACTTCTACCATAATCAGTCAACGTATCTACAATGTACTGTGTACTATGTGTTGAATGGAGCCTGTCGCTTACATTAACCAAAGTAATAACCAAAGCAGTGTGAACCGAATAAAGATAAATAGTACATCAATCGAAGTGCGGAATGCGGAATGTTTGCGTATTCCCACTTTCGCTGCAAACATCCGCCTTCCGCCGCTGTTATTATGTAAACAACCAACTGTCGTTCGGTTATTGCTGTATGTTTCCTGTGTTAGACTTTTTTAGGTACTGACTACTGATATATTAACGTTCATCTATACTTCTATTTAAAGCTATATTTATCAAGAGTTCGTTTGAACACGCTAATCTCTAAGACTACGGGGAATATTTTAAAATTCTTATTGTAAAATATTGTGGGGTACTGATGACTAAACTAGGACTTAAGTCCGAATTACGGCCTGTATTTTATATTTTAAAATTATATTTCAAAGACGTGCCTAAATACAAGCTATTATGACTATTATATTCCTAAGTTTGAATGTATATTGTGGTAGGAAAAATAAATAGTATCATATTACGTATCATGTATGACAATTGAGTAACTGGTTTCGGGATACCAAAGGTGTACCTAGTTATTTTAGGTCAAGTAAGTATGTAGAAATATTAGAAGAGGTCATCAACCTTTTCAACTGTTTTACACGAAATTCTTCGATCGAAAGCTACTGTCAGTGAATCATCGCTTTGCCGTAAAACAGTACGTACATATCACGTACTCTCTTAATCAACAATCCAGCAGGGAGTAGACTTTAATAGGTTATAATTCGACTACAAAGAAAGACATGAGTCAAACGTCACTTACCCACAGCACAACGGCCTTTGATCTCTGAGAATTCATGTTAATAATTTATGTTACCTTTGAAATGTGAATATACAGGTACAAACAACATTAAGGCCATTAAATTTTAAATGAGACGTTACCACGCTATCAATCTCGAGAATAAAAGCTTGGTCTATTATTCATTTCTCGCGTATTTGAAGTGAAATTATAGCTATTTAAAGAATCGTTAAAAGTTTATTATCACAAATGCGGATTATTAATAGCTGCGCAATAAAAATAGCAGTAGGTGGTCCTATTTTTTGATGAAAATAAATGGCGTAATGAAAGGAAAGTGTTTGTCACGTAATTAATTATTGTTAATATTTTCTTTGTAGGTGGGTACATATTTTGTTTCTACCCATTCAACATCGTGTATAACTTTTAACAGAAAAGCTTGATTTGAGCAATGTATACATATAACATACATAGTATACCTCAGTCCGGTCTGGCTGGCGTTTGACCACAACTCACCTGATGTTGATATCGTTGTGGTCAAAGATACACGTTTTCCTGTGAGGTTCCTAACTCTCCGTTTGAAGACCAATATTGACCAATATTGGTACATATTATATAGCTACTAGCACGTCCGGCATCCGGTAAAAATCTAAGACCAAACTTATAAGAACGGGTTGTCACTCTCAGTAACGAAGGCAACGCTTTTATTGGGTAATCAAAATATTACTATCTCAGCATTTTTTCTAACTTTAAAATACCGTATATATGTTCACGACAATTTTAAATGTTGAATAATAATTTTAACGTATATTATGCGTCTTGGACCTCAGGTTTCTGGTATGCCATAGTTTCAAACGTTTACTTCTTTAAATATGAGGTTTCTTATTATTATTTTCCTTTTTTTTTGTTTTTTGTATAATATAAATACTATAGTGGGTTGAAAAAGGTTTCGTGCGTGCGCCCGCGGCCTCGGACGCGGCTACCGGCTTCACGCAACCATTTGAATAATACATTCATATTCAAACCGCTGACGATTAGCAAAAAATATAACGTTAAATCATTTTAGCTCATATTAAATGCACGAATAAATTTTTGGATCAACTCTATATCCTATGGATATTTATGTAGTTGGGTAATGTAAAAAAATTAAGGGAGCGCTTATATGAAATGATAATACAAATTGCAATGCCTCCATTTAAGAATTCACGATACAGCTAACTAAAATAGTATCTGATAAACCCACTTATTATTTGATCTTGAAGATCTTGTTTTTACATCATCTCATCCTATTTATTATTCTTCAACACATTTTATATGAGGTCTGGTAGAAAATACCTAACTGCGTATTAAAGCTCATCAGCTTTACCTAACTAATTTCTAACATTTACCCCAATTTAACGTACACCCGTAAGCTACACCAAAATAACAATTTCCTTTTCCGAGGAAATAATCGATATGCGTGCATATAAACATTCCCTCAAGCAAAATTGCTACTTGGAGGGATCGGATGCCGATGGATACTGCGCATGCTCGTCCTACTGAATTACACACATCCTTGTTTTGAATTTATTTTACACTAGCTGCTGCCCGCGACTCGATCCGCGTGGACTTAAAAACTTTGACCCTTTCTCCCTTTTTTCCAGTTAAAAAGTAGCCTATGTTTTATCTCAGACTCTAGACCATCTGTGTACCAAATTTCGTTCTTATCGGTTCAGTAATTTAAAGACAGACAAACAGACAGAGTTACTTTCGCATTTATAATATTGAGTATGGATTAGTATGGATTTGATTACATAAGCGACGCAAACATGACGTACATTAAATCAGCAAAAATACATAAAATATTGAAATTAAGAATTTCGAGTAAATTTCGTCACACTTATAAGCTTCCACCACATGCACATTAAGTAAATCTTCTATTCTCATGTTAAACTACGAAAATAGTCTCTTATACTGGTCATGAAATCCAACAGCGACTCATAGACTCATCGGATTTGTAAATCCAAGACATCAATCACTGTATCTGTTAATTAAATAATAATATTATACTTCTGACAAAGACAACGAACTAAGAAAGGCTGAGCTCAGCCTAGCAAAATGTCTGTTTTATTCAAAGTGTATACGTCACATTAAAATTAAAGTACAGAAATGCTTTTTCCTTTTTTAAATTTTTATAACGATCGTTAATTGAGAACTTTAATGAAACAGAACAGCACAATTTTTGGAACGTTTGATATCATTGTTTTTGCCTTATTAATAATGTTACGATTTATATACTAACGAACTGTTCTAGCCCATGTTATCAATTTACTGTTGTAATTATTTTAAATAAAAAGTCTCAAAAGAAAAGTCACAAGTCTTCATTTATTATAATGGATTCTAAAGAATGTTTATTGTTCGAGGTAGATGAATGTTCAAAGCTACAGCAATATAATTGCTTACTGTAATTTTATTTGACACTCGATAGTCGATTACGACAGGTAGCGATGCCGATGGCGCTCCGCTTGAATGAGCGCTCGAACAAATAAAAGGGAAGGATCAAAAGGAATAAAACACCTCGCCCGTTAATTGCACTCGACGGGCGGTTTTAAACTTTCCTCCTGACACAAATTACTATAGCCTCACTTCGAAATGCCGACGATTACGTCAAGTGTCCTTTGAAAAAATCCTTCGTAATTATAGCAATTGTTTGCTTTAAGCTGCAGTTAGCAGTGGTTATTTTAATTATGCTGATAATTTACTTCAGTATAAACCTACGAGAATAGTTACTTATTCTTTTCAATTTCAAACTAATCTGTGTTTCTCAAATAATATTCCAAAGCCGTCTTCCCATTTCTCAGAAATATTCAATCAATTTCGTCCGAAAATTAATTAAACTAGCTCGCTCCGGCGCCGGCGTCGGCCTACCTGTGTCGGCAGATCGGGCTAGTTCTATTAGACAATAATAAAAAGCTAATGTTCATACGTTTCTACGATATCTTCTCACAGCTCTTCACCCCCTCGGCACCGCATCAAAATAAAACACAACCTTGTAAGGATACAATCACCGTAATTTCAACTCGATCATTAGTAAGAAGAGTGCACGTGATACTCGCTTTTACATTCGAATTAATAAAGTTCATTTTAAAATGCTCCAAACTGCCTCAATGCTTGTTGTTGACAAACGACTCGGAACTCTTTCGCAAAGAACATAAAGTTTAAAATGACTGCAGTGGCGATATAAGGCTGTATTAGCGAAGGAAGGGCGAAGTGAAGAGAGGGTTCATTAATCCCCGCGCCCTGCGCTCACGCACTTTTATGAATGGAGCGAACAGGTTGATGTATTCCATATAAGGGATGTTCCTAAAATAAAACAATTAAAAACAAGTAATTTTTTCGCTTACTATTAATAAAATATTCTGCACAGTTACATAACGGATAGACTGCATCTGTATTACGTACGCATTAATATTTCATGTGTTTAAAACGAGGTTGTCGATTACAAATTTTTGTGCTGACATAAAAAATTCACATTGTCTCAGTTCATCAATTCTTTTGTGCATTCAAGATGAGGTCACTGTAGATCGTGCCCTCGTTGTCACTTATCTGCCTGTTTCTGAGTAACCGACAATATACATTTAATTTGTACATGACTTTTCTCGGGTTTCGTTATCGTGGTGTCTGCTCGAGGTTAGACGGGTCCGACAGGGGCAGATGTGAAGGTACAGTTAGTGAACGTCCTGTATATGTGCTTGAAGGAAGCGCCTCAACGTCCGGCCGCGTGGATGTAGCGTGATGCTCTTTTTCCTTTTCGGTTTTATTTTTTGTTCATCTCATTTATTTATTCCAATGTAATCTCTTCCAGCTCGTTTTTTATTCAGTCGACCTTCAGTGTTACCTGTGCGGAGACGCCGATGCGGGATCGCTCCAGTTCACAGTAGTAGCGTTTTTGGCGCGTATAGTTTGTTTGTATGTAGTGTTCGAATCTCGGCTGGATGTGAGTGCTATACCGTGGTGGTTGATGATGGAAATTCCGCATTATTTGTTCCTTCTGTCCCGGACTTCGTCGAGTCTCTCGTATCTATCGATGGA
>DWAJ01003268.1:0-15206 GCA_018238005.1 Eurema mandarina
TGCCAGGCAACCAGAACTTGCATAAACACAAAAAAATGAGTGCGATTCAAATAATTAAATAAAAACATCATGTATACAAAAAATAAAATACAACTCTATACATATTTATACATTAAATATAACAATCATTTAAAAAAAAAACATAAATAAATACATACATACAAATATACATGCTATAAATATACTATTCCGAGCCGAAGGCTATTTTGTTGAGAAAAATAAAAATATATAATACTAGCTGTCCCAACGTGACTTCGTTCACGCTTACTTATCTTACCCGAAACCCGAATAACTAGCAACCCGGCCCGGCTTCGCTCGCTTATAATATGATGTAAGCTATCCTATCTTTTAAGTTAGATCAAACTGCACACGGTGTGCAAATTGATTTTAAAATCGGTTCAGTAGCTTAGGTGCAATCGCGGACAAAGAACGTGACACGTTTTTTATATATATGAAAATTAAGGTATATAAGTACTTTACTCTTAAGCTATACTCAATAAGAGCCGAGGAAGTTGAAGATTTTTCATAGTAAAGTGAACAAGTTGAAAAGCTATTTACGTTTAAACCATTAGTCACTCATTGACACGTCACTCCAACTAAATTAGTCCGCCAATTACATTTTCTTGTTGGCGAATTGTTCCCAGTTTTAACACCTTTTTGAGTTTCTAGTATAGGAAACAGGAAATTTAATGAGAGGAGAGAACATGGTGTATTTATTTGAAACTAGCTGTTGCCCGCGACTCCGTCCGCGTGTAAGTAAATTAAAGTATATAAACTTTGTACCCCCCTTCCCCCCTTATAACCCTTCTAGTTAAAAAGTAGCCTATGTCCTTCCCCAGGCTCAGTCAAGAGCATCTTTGTACCAAATTTCGTTCTAATCGGTTCAGTAGTTTTAGTGTGATGGAAAGACAGACTGAGAGACAGAGTTACTTTCGCATTTATAATATTATTATGGATAAATGGGATTTTTATTTAACTTAATTATTATAATTTTGTTTCGAATGTTCTTATAGCTAGTTAACCTTAATTTGTTATCTCTTGGCGTATAATTAACAACATAACTAGGAATTTCGCGAATTTGTTGGCAATATTTAAAATGGGGAAAAACTATCAATAGTTCAATTTTTAGCTGAACCAAATCGGCAGCTTTTATCGTCCAATATCTAACTCTACTTTTACTTTTCCACACACCACTACGAGCCGGCCTGTTTCGGCGTAAAACATCCCGTCTGTACATAAATCAAAATAGTACTAAAATTAAATCAACTAGTCTATACATCGTAATATATCAACAGAACGGCGACTCAAAGAAAGCGAATACATATATTTTTCAATATAATTGAATCGAGAGAACCTTACATAGCTTAGCAATAATATTTCATAGAAAAATCCGCTCACTCGACTACAATACCAATCGTAGCGAATGACTCTAACAATTCTCAACTTCTGCTTAAAGGAATAAAATACGGAATTCATTGTTTACCGACCGACCGAGCCGCGATACTAACCACGCTCAAATAAAATTCAATAAGTCTGCAGTTTTTTGACGATACCTCTATAAATGAGAAGAAAAAGCGACTAGAAGAGCGACTATCAGAGTTTCTTGCCGGTTCTTCTCTGTAGAAACTGCCTTCCGAACCGGTGGTTAATGTTTTGTAATACCATGAGGATTCAAAAGTGTTACTAAATGTAGCCTAATTGAATTAAGTACTTTTGACTTTGACTTTGACTTTAAATGCATTGATTTTTTTATATAATGAATGGTGACTGTACTGTCGTACAGTCGTGTTATAGTTCGTCATTCGTGTCTGGTCACAGTCCATAGACAATGACATTACTAAGAAATGTGCAGCTATGTTGCTAAAGATTAATAAATATTTTTTTCTGAATCACGATATCAAAATGTGTACATAACAAGCATATAGGCCTGTATTTTATATCTTCTCTAGTCTACTCTTAAGATTCTAAATCGCTAACTATCGCTAACTCAGTTAGGAATGATTTTATCGAATCATCGTGATTAGTGTTTAGTATAATTTAAGCAATTTAAAGTTTCTATCAAATATACAAAACAAATCCAAAATATCTTATATACTAGGATTTACGTTTCAAGTAAGATAATTTAAAAATTGTTATGGAATTTTCAGACTGAAACGTTTATTCGGTAGCCGTTGAATATTATACTTCTTTTTTTTTTTTTGTTAATTTTTATGTCATTGAGTACCTATTGTTTTTCACCAACGAACTATATATCTATCTATCGTCCTGTAAAGTATTAGCCAATAATTGTTCTACCGTTATTAGTCGGTACTAATATTAAAAACAAGTAAAGTACCTTTATTGCTGAGTGTCATAAGTTATGTAAAAAAGCAAAGACCAAAAAAGGATTATTAACATTTAGCTCAACGAAGTGGACACGGATCAGCTAGTTAGTAATAATTCTACTTTCAGTTTCTTACAAACAAAGGTAGGGTTTAGAAAAATTTCACGCGCAATTCTTTCGAGACGTTGTAATTTTCACCTCGTATTTATGTTAGCGGATTTGCAAGGCTTTCCGTGTTCCTTTTCGTTTGTAATAATGCACCCTTAAGTGGTTGTTTAAAAATGAGTGTTGAGTGAGGATTGGCCGATTTATTTCTGTAACGACTCATTTTGTGAACAACAGTGTAAGGAGTTTTTGTTTTGTTTTGTCGTGTTAGTTTTATGGTGAAATATACTCTTGTTTCACGTTGCAACGTTTAGTGGATTATGAGCGTTAAACACTGATATTTCAATACAAATTACGGCAGATGTAACACAGCTCTCAGCTACTAATATATTTTTGTGTAAACATGTGTAAATAACAAAAATAAATACGTAATAATAACACGTCAGGATGTCGATTTTAGCTCAGCGCCATCTAGACTCACGCTTTGCAGAGCTTGAGTTATGGCAAATAAATAATGTATTAGTTACACATAGATATATACTTTTGTTTAGTAAATATGTTAATATATTAAATACAAAGCAACGCAGTATGTAACAATTTGTATGTGTTAACACAAAAACAATATTATATATTGTCAAAGTCAATACCTTTATTCAATTAGGCTACATATAGTAACACTTTTGAATCGTTATGGTATTACAAAACATTTACCACCGGTTCGGAGGCAGTTTCTACAAAGAAGAACCGGCAAGAAACTCTGATAGTTGCTCTTTTAAAATAAAAATTTACTTGACTTTGACAATGAGTTAAACCTACCGAAACATTACGAAGCATTGTAAAACATTACCTCATCAAGGCGGACTTAGCTCGTTACGGGAGACCAGCTGTTCCCAGTTAAAAGGACATTAGCCAAATGAACTTACACGAGAATAAACAGTTTTTCGCATTAATAATCTCGCTGTGGAGCCAACAAACTTAGATGTAGAACGATATATTATTACATTTTTCCTAGTAGCTGTTGAATATGGGAAGTTGTTAATTTTTTAAGTGACTAGCGGTTGCCCGCGACTCCGACCGCGTTGATTTTCATACAAACTTTCATCCCCTATTTTATCCCCTTGAGGATAGAATTGATCAAAATACTTTCTTAGCGGATGCCTACGTCATTTCAGCCCGATACGTCCAGTGGATTGGGCTGTGCGTTGATAGATCACTATGTCAGTCAGTCACCTTTGAATTATATATATTTAGATATTAAATGTGTGTTTCTTGTTTAATTCGTATTTAAAAAGGTGACGATTAGAGCATAAGTTGTAATCTGGGTTCATAATCTAAATTGTTTAATTGTTCCTTTAAACTGTATTGGTCGCTCAGACTGTCTCTCTGAAAAGCTTTATATATACCTCTTAAAATCAAAACATATGAGAAAGTTGAAAATAATGAAACTGCCTGAAACGTACAAAACGGGCACAAACCAAATTTTATTTAGCAATTCGCACAATTAGCACAATATAAAAGATGTACTCTCACTTCAACAATTTTCTACCACTAAACTATCTCTGAACCAAATTTTATCAATATCGGTTCAGCTGTTTAAGGATGACAAACACGTATTACTAATATCAGTAGGATTTAGAGTCTTTCTTATGGTAACCAATAACAAAAAATATCTAAAATAACTACCTATATAACTACCTATTCAACATCGCCAATAATAACGATACATACATACCTTTCAGTGTACTCAATAGAAACTATATATAACATGAACTCAAAGATAGTTCAATTTATCTCCCCTGAAGCGAGGAAACTTTTAATCTTATTTAGAGCGAAAGAGTACCGTTTAGACTTTAGATGCTATATAGTTCAGCTGGTAACCTGCAGACTCCATCTTACTTAATTAAAAGAGTATTTTTTAATGATATTAAAACGAAACTCGTTAGAACCGTGTCTATGGTGCGTTAATGCTATGAGCTCTTTTGTATATCTGTCCATATATAATATGTAGACCTTGAAATTTAATACTATTTTAACCGACTTCAAAGAAAATTAGTAATCCAATTGGAGTTTAAACTTCCAGCAATACTTTTGTTTGTATTATGTACCTACGTGTGTGAAGGTTTTTTTGTGAAATAGACAAATTGTGTACGAATTAATTTGATCTACCTGCAAGCTAAATATCAGCCAAATCAATTCAGTAGTTTTTGAGTGAGCGACGTAACAATCATCCTAACGTCCATCCGTGATGTTATGTAGCCTAAAGTTTTTCTCGACTAATGGTCTATTCAATAAAAAAAGAATTTTTCAATTCGAAGCAGGGGTTCCTGAGATTAGTGCATTCAAACAAACAACCTCTTCAGCTTTATATCTTAGTATATAGTATATCGATATGATGCGAAATAATAAAGCGACCTAAAGGAAAGTGATTCTAAGTCAGGCATGTTGCCGGCGTTTAAAATACATAGCATTTTCTTTGTAAAAACCTCTTATTCCACCCACTGAACTTTACCGTTTAACTTTAACTAACCTAACCCAAGCATGCGCCCAGTATCCATAATTACTAGTAATAAGGCTACATTAACACTATAAATAATTGTTTTTTATAATAAATTGCAGCTACGGTCATGCAATGTTTGAATAAACCTACATGGGGGTCAGATCGAAAGGGCAGACAAGTCTCTGTTTCTTTTCACGAAGTCAATATTATAAATGCTTAATTTAAAGATCTACACGTAGTGTTCTGCTTTTTCAAGAAATTACTACACCGTTTATGATAACCGTTTTTGTGTTAATTGGGTTTATAAACGTGGTATCTCCAACGGAAAACGGGCGTCATTTATAGGGTTATTAGATATATCATTGCGTTACCTTCGGTAAGTAGGAGTATCAAAGGCCCACATTTTCTTTCTCTCTTCCTTGTTTGACAATTGGTTTTATAACCGTTTATAGGGATAGTCGCTTATCATGCCATTTTTTACCTCTGCTCAGTTGCCATTGCATTATATAAAAAGACTGCGCCGATTTTAATGATTTGTGGTAGGAATATTGTTTAGATTCTTTTTCCCCCAAAATTATAAAACATTACAATGTTTGTCCTCAATGGACTCCTAAACCACTTAACCGATTATAATAAAATTCGCACACTATGTGCAGTTCGATTTAACTTAAAAGATAAGATAGATTACATCCCGGTATTGCCCCGGGAACAGGGACTACGCGGGTAAAACCGCGGGGAACGGCTAGTATACTATATAAAAAGGTAAGGCTTCATAGCGTCGTAGAGCAATGTAAGTATCAACATATTATATTGCAACTAAAACCAACCGCTGTAAGGAAGACCTTTTTAAAATTAATTGAACCCAAAACCTTACTCAATTTTCCAAGTCTCAGCTTCGTTTAATCGAGACCCCTGAGGCCAGAACTCAAAGGGATTTGAAACAGACAGTATATGAGATTTAATTAAATTATAAAATTCTAATAGAACGATAGGTGGTAGAGCCTTAACGTTAAGGCTTACCACTCGTAGTGATTCCAACATGTATCTCTTTGGTGGAATAAAGTGAGATTTTAGTCGGTAAGAGTCCGACATAAGCTACAGTCCAACCCCAAGGGCTGTAGGTATGCATGAGCATTTCTCCACTTTAAAAAAAGAGTAGTACTACTCTCCCAAAGTTATATATGTAGGTATGTAGTATCTAGTAAAATATGAAAAAAAGGGAACTTCATTTCCCATCATTTTTTTTTGTTTCTTATACTGCGGTATTGTGTGCATTCGTCTTTGAAATACCTTTAATTTAAATGGAGCATTATAAATAATTTTAATGAAATGATACCGTATAAAGATAGGTCACAAAAGGTACTTATATAGATTTTACTAGAGCCTTACACGAAAACATATTAACCTTTAGCATGTATTGTAATCGTTAAATATCAAGGCTTAATGCCCACTATATTACTGCTGGTGTTTTATTAAATTGTCCATATGTGTCAAGTTATTGTATTAATATTTTTATTTTGTTAGACTTGAATAGAGTTTGAGAATGGTAATTGACATTTTTTTTCTATCGTGAGTACTGCCTTATCTCGTCCTTATCGTCGTACCTCTTTGGAAATGAATCTAATTTTTCCCTATTTCAAAGGTCAGTAACGCATAGTGAGGCACTAAGCTTTGATGCTGTTCATGGGTGGAGGTAGTTGCTTACCGACCATCTAACCACCCATTCAGTCAAATTTATAAATACAAAATAAAGATTAATACTCTCACATCTATAGTCACAAACATAGTCAAAGTCAAAAAGTATATGTTTATTCATTAAAATATAAAATATCCCAAGAGACATACGATGCCAAAAAAAATCATTTTTAACGAAATAAAACGCATATTTGACAACGACTGATTAAAACCACCACTGAATAAAAATGAATCGGCAAGAAAATTCACTGACGTAATTGCTCTTATATTGCTCTTATATACTATTATATAGTGTTTTTCCGGTAAACATTTATGTAAGCGTTTTGTAAACGAAACATTGACATTGAATTCATCGATTGTCTTTATTCTTATTTATTTATTTATTTATTAAACACTTTATTATATACACATGAACAGAAATATTATGTTTGTCATGGTACAGTATCGATATTATCGTCATATCGATTTGTCGACCAACGCCTCTATATCTAGAGACATCGAATACTCGACTCGAGTCGAGCATTATATTTTATACTCTACATAGATGTAGAGCAAAGATTAGCAACATTGTAGAGCGGGGTTTCTTACACTTTTATTGGTTTGCAACGTTCTCAGTATTAAACAAATGATATCTTTCTCTATACCTCTGATGTATATAATATGGATAAAATATTATAAATCACACTTTTAATTATATCCTGCGCAAACTCACAAATTTTCAGGTACATTTAAAAAAAATTACACATTTAAGATTTTCTATGCCGCATAAAAACATACAAAAAATCGGCCGATCCTATCTGAAGTAATACATTTTGCATCATTCTTTTTTATTGATATTATTTAGTAACAACTAAATACGACGAGCTTCAAGTTACATGATTTTTTTACCATATGTAATTGATTCCGTCTTTGAAAATCATGACATCATGATTATATAAGAAACCCTGCTATAGTTAAGCCTAACAATTTTTGCGAACGTACAAAAGGGATTGCGTGCTATCTAAGCACTTGTATCTGAGTTGAACAGTAGCAGATAACGAACGAAATAAAAGCAGCTCTAATTACCGGTCAGCGATGCAAATCCGCCTTTGTTCGTATTATTGCACTTATTTGGGTTATCGAATTAACTGGTTCGTTGCTGTGTCTAGCTTCCGAATTGAAAGTGATTTATTGCGATAGGAAAGTTCGTAGGTTGTTTATTAGCTAGCAAATTGTGGGTTTGGAGTTTCTTTGTGGGTAGAGACATGTTTTGTTTATGTGGGTGACTCATTTGTGATTCTATATACTTAAATTTTTATTGCATTGATGCTGTTTCGATCGCAGTAGAGATACTTTTCGCTTGTATTGTTAATTATCTAAACATACCTATTCTGAATTCATTTTTTAAATAAAATATCTATAATATATGCTATGCGATTACGTTTATATTCTTAAAATATAAGAAGGGAAAAGTTATATTTCTAATAATAAATATTGAACGTTATATAAAATTATTAAAATTGTTAGGGATATTACACATGAATTTCTTAAGAGCGGAATATCTATAAAGATAAAAAAGGCTCCAGCTCTATATAATAAAAAACCTATACAAGTGTATTATCATGTATTAATATCTAAAGATATTAAAGGATTGTTTTCTATAAAAATCAAAGCGAAACTAATCTAAATAAAAGCCGGAAAATAGCTAATTAATTGGTGAATCAAGTATTCATTCCGAAGCAATTCCATTCCGATACAGATGTTGCAATTAGTAGCACATTCCTTAGGGACAGGTATTTAGGGAGCGCCATTAGCGATTGCTGATATTCCATCGATTTTATGTCTGTTTATATGTTTTTGCCGCGGCTTTGCTCGTGTCATTAACATAGTATGAAACAAAGACGCGTTATGTCTGACACATGTCTGACCTATGTATGCTTATATTTTTATAACTTCGCAACCGATTTTCATGAGGCTTATTAGTATTTCTAATAAGCCTAAAAATTTGTATAATAGACGAAGCCGGGTTGGTTATGTTAACTCTGAAAAAATGATAATAGAAGATGGTCGGTCCCGTAGTTTTTGCGTGCAAACGTAACAAACGTCTCTACTTTCATATTTATAATATAAATTATTATTCTATTTAATAGATGCTTTGAATACTCTGTAACTCTACAATGTAAAAGTTCACCTCGCAATATTACAATATGGTGGAAAATAGACAGTTAAGTTATAAACAGTGTTAACTATTTCGAAGGTACATTTTAAGCACATATAAAAAAATTACAGATTTTTATTGTTTTTATTAAGTGCTTGTAATCTTTAAATATTCTCAATATAATCTATAATTGTTGAACATGTTTAAATATTTAATGTATAACGGCTTTTGCAGCAAACTGTACTTAACATATAAGTATAAAAAGGCTATGAAAATTTTACAACAACGTAGGTAATGCCTTCAGTAAAGTGTATGCAAAACTTCGTACCGTTTTCATTTCCTTGCATATTTCCGGTCTAAGCAATATTTCATGGAAAAATACTTTACACGTATAGATTCAATTTCTAATAAAACACTTCACTGACGGCTTAAGTTATATATTGTTAACGAAAGTAGGTGAGTTCGTATAGGCAATGTGACTTGTTTTAAAACTTTCAACCGACTTCAAAAAAAGAAGGAAGTTCTCAATTGAAAATTGGGGATGAACTTTATATACACAATATCTCCGCCGATTATGAACCAATTTGAACGATTATTTTTTTAAGTTAATTATATGGTGTGAAATACTAATAAAATTGTAAATGATCTCTGATGACATGTCATTATATTTTGACAACGGTTGTCAATTTAGTTATAAAAAAATATAAACCAAAAAAACATATATCGAAATAAATGTTTCTTAATTATTCTAATAACTTTCTAATAATATGGATTACAATAGAAGTATTCTGTTCTCTATACACTATTATATATTTTAAGTCATTTTTCAGCATGTCATTTTAACATAAGCCATATTGCCTACTACACAACATGATTTATATTTCAAAATTTTAAATCACTGATTATGCATTCCATATAAAAAAGATTATTATTTCCTTCTCTCGTCACGACATTTATTTATGAAATGTATTGTTGAATTTCTTTGACACGTTCGTTTAATGTGTTCATCAACTTTTGCATCGGACTGTACCTTACATGATGTTATTATGATTGTATATGAACGGGAACATTAATATAAATTTGTATTGTTCGCAGGCTGCGCTTTCCTCACATATTTCAACCCGGAAAGCGCGTCGAGCGCGCAATCAGCCCTCCATGAAAAACGGACATTACCAGGGGTGAGTCACCTTTTCTATCTATTCATTAAATATAATATATAGACTTTAATATTAACTGAATTTCCTACCTAAAGGGCAGGAGAAAAGTAAACGTTGACTTTTCCCCTGCCCTTATGAAACTTTACATGAAAAAGATACATAGTTTCTTTTTAACATTGCATGAAATTAAAACGCGTACACTTTTTATATGGATGTATCTGTTTACCATTGAAATATTTGCTTACGTAAGTCTAAAACTGTTTATCTTAAGAGTTGAAAATAATATAGTTTGGCTGTGATAATATTATCTGATCAATATGTATATAACTACTAGCTGTTGCCCGCGACTCCGTCTGCGTGAACTTTTATATAAAATTTGACCCCTCCCCCTTCCCCTCCTATAACCCTTTTTTCCAGTTAAAAGTAGCCTATGTTTCATCTCAGGCTCAAGACCATCTGTGTACCAAATTTCATTTCAATCGGTTCAGCAGTTTGGTCGTGAAAGTGTTAAAGTTTAAGGCAACCCCTCGCGCCCCAACTTTTTGGGGGTTGATTTAAAAAAAAGTAGCCCATGTCCTTTCTCAGACTATCTTTGTACCAAATTTTGTTGTAACCGGTTCAGACAGACAGACAGACAGAGTTACTTTCGCATTTATAATATTAGTATGGATCTCTTTCAAATCAATATTAAAATCCAAACAAATCCACTGTAAACCAACCTTTACTTAACCCTTGCAAAGCTTATAAAATAGTGACAAACGTTAATGTTACCGATCGGTGATTCAGCATGGAAAATAAATACATTCGTCGATAAATAAAACGGTCGATTACCGAGCAAACACGCCGCTGCACCTGCCCACGTATTTATCATTTTTGCAGACCAATTGTTCGCTACACCTGTTTAATTTACGGTCGAGCTTATGCGAATTTATTAAGATACTGTCTCTTTGTGTTGTGATATTGTTATCGGGTGTTATGTTATGTTATACTATGTTATATGAAGTTACGATGACGATTTTGATTGGTGTATTTTTATGAGAGAGGGAAGTTCGTGAAACCGTAGCAGTAGCCATAATCTATAGATAATTTTATAAATGAGCTGCTAAGTGCAACGCTAATTTCGATTTTTAAGAAAAATCCATTAACAAAAACAGAGGAAAAAGGGTAGGTAGACGAAACAGCAGTCTTTTATTAAAAACAGTATTTTCTTATATTTAATTGTATTCCCTTAAAATAAGGGCGGTAACACATTCGTAATGAATACTTAATATCGAATACCTTGAGCGCACGCGGAGTCTGTTTACTGCTTTCTAAAATTGTGTTAGTTGAATGTTACTCCTGGTGCTCTCGTGATATTTAGAGGGACGACGAATAAATCACTCTCTGTATCGCGGGTGTGTTGCCAGGCCTTCAAGGCATGCATTAAATACCTAAAAATACACGGTTATAACTTTGAATTTGTATTTCGTTATAAAATCTTAGCAGACAGATCAGCAAGAAACAGAAATATACTTAAATGACAAAAAAATACTCGCTTGAAACATTTAACCCTCAAAAAGAAATTAGCATTTTTTGCGCAAAAAATTCAGCAAGGGTACAGAAGGCCGCGAATAAAGCAATTGTGCCTAACAAAATTTAATGCCGGTATAAAATTAACCACTACTTTATATTCTCTGTGCGTCCAGTTTTGTACGAAGGTAATTTTATTTAACATAAAGCGATTCCCGGATAATGACAGTATCATAGTGGAAACACTCAGCCCATAGCCGGGAGAGGACATTTTTTGTCTCATTTAAGAACGAGCTTGTATTTACCTGCAATTGCTTAATCATTAGCTAAAATTTGCATATAAACGTTCTAGAATTGTCTGATTTTGAGGTATTCTTCTTTTTAATTAACTGTTACAGGCGTATGTATAAATGTATTATTTCAGCAGAAGAACTGTCACTTTATAATTTTGAAAGAGTTTTTTGCAATAAAGAATGCAAAGAAAGAATCAAATAGTTATTAAAGCTTCATAATATTGTATAGTAACTTGATTTAATTTGGATTGATACTTTAAAGTGGCAAAGTATGGATTTACGGTCCTACATGTACTTTTTTCATTGAATGAGTTTAAATTGTTTGTGTTATTGAGTATAAAGTGATACTATTGGAGAGCTTCATTAAAATGCTTTCAGCAGTTTTAGTTTGACACAGTAACAGACATCCATATAATACAAACCTTTGCATTTATTATATAAGGAAGGATGGTGATAACATTTTTTTACAAAATTTTTAATATTACAAGGAGCCAACCAATTTTCCCGTCTCCTGGTGGATTAAGTTACTTGGGCTTAAGGCCTTGAAATAATATCTAAAACAAATTGTATATATAATTACTTTAATTTCTAAACATAAGAGATACCGTATATGTAAATTGTGGCTTTATATTTAAAACGTATCGCGGTAAAGGCTTAGATGGGATAATTTCGTCCACTCACGTTTTATATTACCATACACCAACGTGACGCAGTAAAGGGTTAGGTAAATTGGCAGTTAACTTTGTATGTCGTAACTTGCGGTTTTTCGCACTAAAACCCGATATTATTTCTATCGATATTTAAAAAAAACTTTTATTTTTTATATTAAAAATAAGATGTTAATACTTATAAAGGAGAAAAAGAGTAAAAGTGAGTTTTGAATCGTTATAGTATTACAAAACTACAGTTTCGCAATTTCTACAGAAGAACAATTCATATATATTATATAACTAGCTGACCCAGCCGGCTTCGTACTGCCTCAATTAATAAATAATAATATTTATAGATATGATCGAATTTGAACATTTGTGTGGGAAATATAACAGGGCTATTCTTATGGTTTTTCTATACCTCCACGAATATTGCAATGTATCCAAAATAAGATGAATCCTTTTAGCCGTTCTCGAGTTTTAGCGAGACTAACGAACAGCAATTCAGTTTTATATATGTAAGATTATATCGATGTAAAATACAACAAAATTCTCTTCTGCGCAATAATTTAATCGGCTTTTCCATTAGGCTTTTGCGAAATGACACAATTTATATTCAGTGTGGTGGATAGAAAGATGAAGTTAAAAAATTAAACGACTCATATTATTTACATTTTCTCTTTGATAAATGTATTTTCGGGGCTTACTGAGAAGTGTCTTATTTCAAAGCGTTCTTGAGTTTTACTGCAGTATTCTAATGGTTAATGGGTTTATCTTATGTAATAATGAAACTGTAATACGTGTTTCCTTACCTTAGAGACGTGGGTTCGATTTAGATATTAGAACAATGATTATAATAAGGGATTTATCCCTTATAATCATTCTATATCCTCTCTTTCTACCTGAGGAGGTAGAAGTAAATTTGCCTTCCTTCTGAGTCCTCATCCTTCTTTTAGAAGGATCAAGCGCACTGACTAGCCAGTTAAAATTTACTTCAAATCGAACAAATTCAAAAGAACTTTTTTTTTTTTTTTATATGAAGATGGCGCTTCCTTTCAAAAGAACTATTTGTTTCCTATATTGTACTATTCTTTTCGAAAACTTTTTGACATTGACTTTGATAGGTTTATGGATGACGTTGATATAATATTACCATGTGTCGATGTTTGTCTGTGGTATTGAAAGCTCGTGTTGCTGATTGCCACAACCAAATATCGACCCTCAAACTTATTTTATCTACACACAACTAGACATTGGCAAAATTGCGATAACGCAGCACTGCCATTGAACTAAAAAGAAGAAGAATATTACCATTAGCCATACTATAATGTACCATCCTCATTAAGGGTTAAACAATATTAAGCGATATATTTATCAATAATTAATAATTGTTTTAGAATGCTACAAGAGTAACAGTAATTCTACCAAAGCTCAGGCATTTCAAATAAATTTATAAAAGTAAAGAATATTCGAGAATATTCTCTTCGAGCTTAGAAATATGAATTATACCGAAAAGGCCTATAAAAAGTAAACGTACTTTTTTCAGACTAACGATACATTGAAGGAAAGTGTGGCAGAAAGAGATAAAACATAATATTTCGCGGAGAAATTCAGCGCATATTTTTTCTTTATTATCCCACGAGAATTTATTCGTGGAGATTGTATTACGAAATATTATACCTAATACCTTGTGTGTAGTTTATAATTTCTTATTGAGATATAATTCCTGCTTTATTGTTATAATTGAATGAAGCTTTCTAGTACAAAAATATAAGTATAAATTTTACTTAGAATAAAGGTTCCGATTCTATTTAATTTGGAAAATGACGTATTTTACGGTTTAAAATGCAATATTATTGCAATTATTTTAAGAGAATGTCGATACACCCATATGTATTTACTTTTATAAAATATTAAAATTTGTGGTCAAGAATTTTTATTTTTTATATTATAATTGACTTGGGATGATTGATTTGTTGTTTAACATCCGTGCGAAGCCGCGACGGGCTGCAAGTAACCGATAAAACCAATATCACATACTTATACATACTTCTCTATACATCTTTCTAGAAGCTAGCAGACGTACCTTCAATAATGTCAGACCCGACGGACGGTAAAGATTAGTTCTATACACAAAAGTTTTCCGAGAAAAGAATTTTCAACACGTGCTTGGTTCAATCCAGCTTAATCCGGGCTTAAACGAAATTACAACACTGACTTTGTAGCGCGGCGTTGCTCGCAATTAAGAGACTTAATGAGTATGGTGAGCGCTGTGCTTTAAGGGATATTATGAGCGGGTTTTTTTAGGTTAGAGTCAATTATTTTTGTGTATCGTGTTGTTAAGATGTGTGAGTATAGGTGTTGTAAAATGTTATGGATACTTAGTATATAAGGGAGTGGGATTATTACGTTAGCAATAGAAATAATTTTGCAAGGAATAAAGCTTTCCTTGTTCCGTGAAAAAATAGACTACAATAATAGACTCATCACTTTTTATATTTGAAATTCATTTGTATAATTACCAATTAATTTACGTATGCAATGTACAATAACATTGAGTTGTTGCTTTGCTTACTACTTTCTTCCTTTTAAAAGTTTTCCAAAATAATATATAGAAATTATTCTGATAGTCACACAATATGCAAAGTCCAAAATATGTGCCTATAGAGATATTTCATCTATATAATAAATAATAAATAAATTAATATTTTCAGGACATTTATACACAGCGCCATCTAGTTCCAAGCTAAGCTGAAGCTTGTGTTATGGCAACTAGATAACGGAATAAATTACATATACGTACTTTTTTTTGTAAATACATACATACAATACATAGCAAC
>DWAJ01003269.1:0-15205 GCA_018238005.1 Eurema mandarina
CCTTTGCGTGCGCTGCGAAAACGGTTCAAGATACAAAAATAATATGTATGAAAGAATTATTCCTCTTTAAATGATCTAAAGAAAAGTCCGCGACAGTATATGTCTATCTTCTAAGATTGACTCACTAGGTATAACATAATAATAGAAATAGATCCGACGGGGACGAAGTCGCGAGCAACAGCTAGTAATCTAATAAAGGGTGCTGACTGCAGTCGAGAGTCAGTCAGTCAAACTTTGACATAGTAGCTTTTGTATTTGTTTAAATATGAATAAATTATACTTTTTATACCTTATTCAAAAATTTATAATTCTAAGTCGAATTACGTTTACCGCTTATTATATTTATCCGAAGATTATGGCTATAGGTATAAATTTTTATACGATTTGTTACCAATTTATAACAGGATATTTTTCTTTTGGCAATTTAAATATAGACATAATATTTCTCAATCATTTGAGGTTTCATTTTTAAAATAATTTTCAAATAACAACCTACTCCTTACTTCCATTTTCCCGCAAAAACCACTTGACCGATCATCAAAAAATTTTGTTGTTTGTCCAAATTCTTGGAAATATCCCAATGAACATATAATATATTTACTTTAGTCTACCTAACATATACAGAAAATTAGTTAAAACTCATAAAACTAAGAACTAGTTACACCTACAATGAGCAGCTTAAATCTTACCTAACGTTTCATCCACGCAACCCCTTCCAATAAATTTCAACTACAAAGAAATATTTATTAGATAAGAAATAATATAGATTTAATAAGCGCATATTCGCGACACCTGGGGGTGCTCAGTAATCGCAATAACACGGGATTTGGTCTTAAGCTGTTAATTTGGGCAAACAATTTTCCGCCGTGAACGCTGAGCCGATTGTGGTCGACAGACAGGGGCGTGACATTGCTATATTTGGACGTGGCATTTTAAACAAATATGGCGGAACACTAGAACGCTATTCAAATTTAAGAACAACTCAGACCGGTCCGATTTGTCAGAATAAATCTGTTAAAATTACTAGACTTGAGACGTGCCTAGATTTGATTTTCGTAAGAGTATTTGGCCTATAGATTACTCATTAGTAATCTACTGAATGTTTCAACCTCTCTTACATCTGTTTATTGTGTGTATTGTCGAATTAACTTTAGTATGGCTTTTTATTTTGGTACATTAATATAAAAAACTGCTGAATAGATTTGGCTGAAGTTTGGGGTAGATTATTGACTCTCAGCTTGTGACAATTCGTGTTTTCAATGTGACCAAACACTATGGCAATTTGACTTTTATTTAACAAATGTACATATTATATAAGTGTTATACATAATATTAATTAATACATTAATACGATAAAATGTAACTAACTAAGATATTTTATGCTAAGGCCCTAAAGAATCGCCTTCAAGTAAAGACCTTTTTTACATAATTATTGTGTACATAAACAAAGCCAAACTAATAAAAATGTATATTTGTCTTTAACTTTGACTTAAAAAATTTAATAGCACATCCACACTTCGCACATCCGTCACAAAATACAAGTGGTCACGTATTGGTTAAAGGGGAGAGTTTCACAGATTATACAACACTGTGATTGTCTTGCGAAATTAATATACTTTTTTTTTATATGGCAAATATTAAATTTTAATATAGGTTTTATATTATCTGTGGAAAATCGTTTTATATTTATTTATGTTTAAAATGAACAAATAACATTGTAATTAACTATTGAACAGCTTTTTTTATAAGCTATCGCAAAAAATATAGTCGAATGTGTGATATTTTTGTTATACATATTATAGGTATAGCAAATTTGCGTTTATATTACAAGTTCACGAATAACGAGATACTAAATGCAATAGTTTTCGAATAAATCCAACAAATTGTCAATACGAAATATGAAAATTATCTATATGTACCCATATATTAGTATATATATATTTTTATGTACTATTCCTCTTATTGAACATATAACACCCAATCAAACAACAAAAATATAAAGGACTTTTTTATAAGTCATCAGCGCGTAAAACGAATCGGCTTATAAAAGTGTTATTATTTCGATATCAGATAATCGAAGTGATAAAAAACTCGCAAGTGTCCGTGGGAACGTGTCCACTTGCGCCGAAGTCGGGACTTCGGACCGCGGCACAGCGAAGCAATAAGTTTTAAGCTGGATACTTTGATTCTAGCCCGCTGGCACGTTAAATTAATAGTTTTTAAGGGTTAACCGCTTTACGCTTCAGTGGTAAGACTTTAAAGGATCTAGTTACCTTGGGGTTGAATTGAATTAATGCGAGTAAAATTAAAAAAAATCTTGTGACGTCACATATTATTGAACATACCTACTTGCTTTAGGATATAACTGTTCTTCATGAAAGGCGTCGTACTGGCAAGTGACGTCATTTGACGCGTTTGATGATGTCATCTAATTGTTTATAAATAAACTATTGTGAACTTTTTTGTGTACCTAATGGCGGATTACTGAGTAGCAGGTTCGCCCAAGATGGCTGGTCTACCATCTATGAAGACTCTTTTTAAATCTTATATTTCTCTCTCATTCTTCGTATATAAACGTATTATTTATTAAATGTCTATTTCATAGATTTTGTTGTTCTCCAACAACAACAATTCTTCAATTGATATAAATAGTAACAAAGTCTTACTAAATACTTGTAAGTACTCATCGTATCGGCTCATTAAGCTCACACGAGCAGTAAGCACTTTATCCGACTCGCTCGAGAGTGGATTGTCCAAGATTCCAACAATTGGGGAAAAGATTTGGACCGCAGCACTCCTTCGGCGACGTGCTGAGAAAACTTAGTAACGCGCTTTTATAAAGCACGACACGATACGTGAAAAGTAAGTGACATTTTGACGTATCGTAAATTATTTATGTACTATCTGTTCACACCTCTTAAGAAATTGTAAATGGTGGCTGACGATTTTACTATGCTTGGGATATTAATATATAATTATTAGTCATAATTTGTGTTTTTTATCTTTAATAAATTCAATTATTGTGTGACTTAGTCAAGTCAAGTCAAGTCAAAAGTATCTGTATTCAATTAGGCTACATAAAGTAACATTTTTGAATCGTCATGGTATAACAAAACATTTACCACCGGTTCGGAAGGCAGTTTCTACAGAGAAGAAACGGCAAGAAACTCTGATAGTCGCTCTTTTAAAAAAAAATAAGAACATATAAATGTTAATATAAACGAAAACTCGACTATTATAATATTCATATATGAAAAAGGTCACCGTCCCACCTTATACTTAAGTATAAGTCTAGAATATAGTAAAAAGGTATAAAAAATAGACATAAAGTCGTTACTTTTGTAGTGGGAAATTCCTGTGAGGTTACAAGATGATTGATCATTGTATATTATTATGTAGGCGCTTACGATATTTACTAGAGACTATCTGTTATTAAAGCAATAAATAACTATATAAGACTGAAATAGTAATTATTTAAAATTACTGTTAAATAATAGGACAGACAAAATTGTTTAAGAAAAGTTGCGAAATATCGACTAAATTTGTCGTAAAAGCCGGACATCGCCATACGATTTATCGTAACATATAAATGTCGTGCAAGTGAAGTGTCCTCAGATAAAATACGGATTTGGTCCAACCCCAATCTTATCAATTACTTATCAGGTGTTGTTGTGGACTTAAATGTATTTATACGTAATTCGTATTATTTTATATAGTACTGCATCATCGAACACGGACGCTAGCGAACATCTATGAAGAAACAAATTTGAAATTTGTAAATATAAATAGTGTCTTGAGAGTAGACTCTTAAATAAAAACTCTTTCAAATAGTTCGTGTTATATGTTTTTACTAACACATTTCATAAAAACAAAGGCCAAATAAGTTTTCTGGAACATTTCGCTTACTAATAAAAAATATATCAACATTTGCCATTCAAATTTCGAATTACGATAATATTTATCCGAAAATCGCAATTTCACCTTTTCCATTGATTGCACAACCTTTACAGTGCTCATTATACTTCAAAATCGGCGGAAAGGCGAGCCAACCCGCCAAATTTGAATTTCCGTACCCCGGTTAGAACGAGATGATGATACGAATTGGCCTGAGTCAGAAAGAGATAGCGCTACTCTTAGAAATGTAAAAATGTGACTGACGATTTCGGTTACTTACATATTTTGACGCCTCAAAAGGAATCGTTCGCGTTGGAATAATTTTGAATTGAGAATACGCTTTGGTTCGCTTTTCGTACAATCAATATTCAATGTTGGCAGGAACGGTCCTCAGAATTTGTTCAATTCTAAATTCAAAATCTTCATGCTGCCAGTGCTATTATTAAAATAAGATAAATGTTTTTTTTTGTACCTATAACTATTTATTTATGATTAATAAAACAATAGATGAATGTATTGTTTCGTTGCTTTAATTTTTAATAACTATAAAAACTATAACAAAAAAAATGACAAGGCTTTCTCTTAGCGTCTCGTTGCAGTAAATTCGGTATTTCCATTCCCCACAAAACATATTTAAATCCACATAATATAATGCAGTGGCTTTAATGTTTTTTTGGACTCACTAGGTTACAGCCTGTTTCATTCATTTTGTTTGGCAGAAATCTATCATAAAGCGACCTCTAGCAAATTTGTTCGAACATATTATTATGTATCCTTTGCCATTCTACAAAGCGACATCTAATGTGATTGTTATAAAACGATATGTTTTCACACAACCATTTTTTGATAAATTTGGTTTTATGAGACATCTATCGGCAAATATTAACACTACATGAGGAAACTTTTGTGTTTAATGCCATCTAGCGGCTGATAAATAAAACAAAACCTAAGTAGCGACATCTGTCGGCGATTACTCACAGCAATCTACTGTGTTTAGTGACATCTAGTGGATTTTAGAAAAACCAATAGTAAATATTGTAATGCCTGCCATCTATGAAATTATGTATAAACTACTTAAAAATTTTTACTTAATACCATGCAATATGCTTAACACTTTTTTCTGTTAAATAGATGGCATTACGGGTCAAGTTACAACAAAACAAAATTTGTAAAAATTTAATGTCCCTCCAACTAAAACTGTCTCTGTTTTTAATTATAATTTTATGATACATAAAACAATAATTAAACACAGAGACATATATTATCTTCTTCAATATTATACTTAGGAAGATAATATAAACATTATTTCAGTAATAGATAAAATAAATAATTGTAAATATAAAATTGAATCATTATATAGGTATTTTAATACCTAATAAGAGAATCAGATTTTATTTATCGTTATGGATATATTACTTCCTTGACATTAGTAACCTATTTTCATCAGGTAGCTCGCCTGCTCGTTTGCTGTCTTATAAAAGAAATGTAGCCAGTTTTCCAAGTTTCAAAATACTCAATATTTTTTGCGATAACACTTTGAAGTTCAAGAGGAAATTAATAATTTCCTCAATAAAAGTGAAATATAAGATATAATCATGATGAACTGCTAATTAAACCGATAAAGCTTAACAATTTCAATAAAGATTCGATTAATGTATTTCGTTTAACTAATTCTTGTCTTCATAAATTGGGAGTCGGGACGCTATGCACACACACATGCACATTACGCACACTACAATAGCCCATGGGATCCATGAGGAATCAGGAATGAATGGAAATGATAAATAAAAATTTAGTACGCCTCGGGCATTCATGGAGGATGGACGTATTGTTGCTTTGTCGTTCATCATAAATTTACGCGAACATACATAAAGAATGCCATAGCAGTTGTGTTGTTTTTGTGTTAATTATATTGTTATAGTGATGTGTTTTGATAAATATGTGTTTAGAGTTATTCTTGTGATTTGCGTGTCGTTTGGAAAAGTTACTAATGGAGGTAAGAACCAAAAATGTGGAGTTTTTTTTTTCATTATCACAACAAAAGAAATGGTTAAGTAATTGAAATTATAAATCTCTCTAGGAGATTAACGCTAGGTCTCTTTGTCTTTTAATATAAAGACTAGAATGAAAGCATAATCTTTTTTCATTGTTTATGAAGCATAAGATAAGAGTATTTTTTTTTTACTTATTTACGTTACTTATTATTCTTATTTTACTGCTGAGTAAAGTCTATAATTGATTTATTTTATTTATCCATATCGACTTTTTCATATTCAAATACAGTTTTTAGGAATTATCGCATCACAAAATTAAACACATTTTAACAAAAATTACATTTGCATATTATTTGTTCGATGGTTTTAAAAGAATATGGATCCCTTTACTTAACGTTTTTTAATTGTTAATTTAAACTTAACAACGTTTAGTTAGTTTGTCGCTACAAAATAAGTAAGAAGAAATACCATAACAATTTTTATACGTAGATATTGATGAAAGTATAGATTTTCTCCAAATTAAGCACGTTATTTCTAAAAATCGTGTATGCAGTATGATTGACTTAGTACACTGTATTTGATTAATTTTAGTACCTAGTGTATAGCGATCTGCCGGATATCCTTTTCCGTATCCGTGTTCGCGGATTTAACCGCCAACCCGGTCTACGATACACCTGCTAGCTTAAAGAATAATGTATGAACTTCACATTAAAAACTTTTTGCAGGTACAGACCAGACGACGGAAAAAGAAACGAGACCCGAGTATATACATCCAGATGGTTTACTCAACTTCGACCCCTACTTGTCAGACTTCAAGCAAGACGAGGAAGAAGATGACTATATACCGATACCAGAAAACGACGAGACGGCGGACGGCCAGCCAGTATTCCTTCTAGAACCTAAAAATTCGTACGTCCTCCGCATAAAACCGGCAACCCTATTATGTAGGGCTGCGAACGCTTTACAAGTTTACTTCAAATGTAACGACGCTAGGGTCGAGAAAACCGTACAATTAGAACACGTTGACCCTCACACCGGCGTTAGGGTTGTCGAAGCGGAGTTAAATATAACTAAAAATGAGATTGAAGAGTATTTTGGAGGGAAATATGGGTGCGAATGTTACGCGTGGAACAGTAAGGGTCGTATTAGGAGTCAAGCTGCCTTCATTGAATATGCTTGTGAGTATTTTTTTTTTCAAATTTAAAAGTATTCTTATTCAACTAGGCTTCATAAAGTAATACGTTTGAATCGTCATGGTATTATAAAACATTTACCACCGGTTCGGAAGGCAGTTTCTACAGAGAAGAACCGGCATTATTTAGTTCAATATTCAAAATAACGTTTTTATAATCTTTACTTAATGTTTGGAACACATTAATAAATTAAGGAAATTTATACGCATAAGCACCTATTCTTTTAAAATAAGAAAATATTATGTATTTTATTATTGTATTGTTTAAAGCTTGATTGCTATGATGCTAGTTAGAAGAAACAAAACTCCCTAGCTTTCAAGAATTATAGTAAAAAATATGAGAATATTCTCATACAGTTAATGAAAATACAATAACGTTTGTCGCTAGGCTAGGCTATAGCTATATATATAGCAACAGCTAGTAGGTTCTACTAGCTGTTGCTCGCGACTTCGTCCCCGTCAGATCTATTTCTATTATTATGTTATAGTGAGTCAATCTTAGAAGATAGACATATAAAAAATAAATAAAATAAAATAATCCTTTATTGCTGCTATTAATACAAAATTAAAATAAAATAAAATAATTGTTTTTATCTGTTAAAAATACAAAATGAAGAAAATACAATAAAATAGATGAACAGGAAAATAACAGAAATATAACAGCAAAGGGGGAGGGCTCAGCTTGTGCTACACTGAGTAGGATACTCTGTGTAGCGCTGGTTTTCAGCCTCTATATACTAACGCGGACTTTTTTTTAGATCATTTAAAGAGGAATAATTCTTCCATTATATCTTCGCTCCTATTAGTCGCAGCGTGATGTCATGTAGCCTAAAGCCTTCCTCGATAAATGGTCAATTCAATAAAAAAAGAATTTTTCAATTCGAACCAGTAGATCCTGAGATTACCGCGTTCAAACAAACAAACAAACTCTTCAGCTTTATATATTAGTATAGATTCCGTTTAGTAGTAAAGATATTGATTAGTAACGTACGTGATTAATTAATCCCTTTTTAAAAGCAAATGCATTCTTATCGACATTTTTATAACCTACTTTAAATGACATTAAAATTTTAGTATTGCCATATAACAATCGCCCATAAATTTGCCAAAAAAGCACTTATGATTCCCGCAATTATTTCACTAGCAATAAAAAAAGAATAAACATTCTTTAGGTTCAATAAAAAATCTATAATTATCCACAACAAGGAGTGGGCCATGTGCGCTACTTAAAAGAGGTTTAATACAAATATTTTTATAGCTTAATCGATGGCCCTGAATAAAAGTTATATAATATAAACTGTTAGTTTAAATGTAGAGTTAAAATAGATTTACGAGTGTTTTGGCGTTCTTCGTTAGTATAATCAGAAGTGTTCAAAGTCGTGTCATTTTAAAATCGATATTCTTAGTTAGCAGAAAGTGTCATCTTTTATATTATAAATGCGAAATTAACTCTGTCTGTCTGTAACTCTTTCACGCCAAAACTACTGAACGGATTGTAATGAAATTTGGTACACAGATGGTCTAGAGCCTGAGATAAAACATAGGCTAATTTTAACTGGAAAAAAGGGTTATAAGATGGGGAAGGGAGGTTATATGAAAGTCCACGCGGACCGAGTAGATAAAATAGAATAGATAGGTATTATTATAAAACGAATTGCTTTCCGCCGCTTTGAACGTGCAACAGTCGTTAGGAATTTCAATGTTGCTACTTATTCTAAAAAGAAAACACGCTTACATTTTCGATCAAATAGTTAGTAGGTACTTATATAAAGAACACAAATCAAATAAAATATTTATTAATGACATTGTTGTCTGGAAGAGATCACTTTGAAATAGAAACCACCCAATTATAGCGATTGTTTTCAAGTTATATATAACGAAGCGTTCATTAAAAACACAAAGTAAGAAATACATACATACAATGAGACCTAAAGACATACAAATACATCTGTATGTCAAAACTTCTTCAGTAATAAAGCGAGTATGCGAGCTTAAAAGCTTTAAAACAAGCTAAGGATTAACTCGAAAGCCATTCCCACCTGAACACATGCCTCCGGTCGGATTAAATGACTATTTAATCTGTGTGACGTCACGTTAAAGGGCAAAATGTACCAGGATAGCAGACTGCGGCAGGAGATCGAATTTAAAAGGCTGGTATACTATATGCGATTTAGAACTCTAATGCGATAGACATTACGTTCAAAATAACTTGTATGAATTTACAGCATCCTTCTCAGTTCAAAGTTGCACTGGAATATGTACAGTTGATATTATATCCTAGGTTATGGAAATAGGGTTCGTTTTTGCTTAATAATTTTGAAGGATAATATATAAAAAGGAAAAAAATAAAGTTAATTAAGTTTTGATTATGCACGTCGTTCTAAATGAAGATGCGAATTGTTCTTGGAATTTCGAAAAGTTTTGAATAAGTTCTTTAATAGGTACTAAAAGTATGAAATTTAGTTCATTCAATTTTGACCCTCCAATTGTTACTGTGATAATAAATATAATGTGATTTTTAATTCATAAAATTATTATCGAAGAAATGCAAAAACTATAAAAGGCAGAAAATGTAAAAATAACTTCACTATTTACACATAAAAACTATTCAATTCTAATAAAAACTTCCAATCCAAGACAGGGCGTAACATAGCTATGGCAATACTAATTAAAGTTTATGGTAGAATAGAATTTATGGCATGGCAACATTTCCTGCGTTTTGACACGAGTACAGACTATAAAAGATATGAGGTTAGATTATGGTTTTATAATCTGTGGTAGAAGGACTTTTAATTAATTAATTGTGCCAATTTTGTTATCTGTTTTTATGATATGTTCTAGGTAAGTAGATTACAAAAAAGTCGCGCCTCTATTTAAAAAAAAGAACTATTATAAATTAAGTTATTTTATTTTAAGTTACCTTTTTAAAATCTCGTAAGTTTACTATAAGAGTCATTACTAGTCGGAAATAATAAAATTTAATCTGATTCAGAACCAAGTGATATTTTTTAAGCACAATTTATTTATTTAACTATGATTCACTATTATTACAGAATTGCTTCCAATACTATATTTAATACTTTCATTAATACTTTCATTAATCCATACTAATAGTAGGAATGCGAAAGTAATCTCTCTGTCTGTCTTTGACGAATTTTGGTACACAGATGGTCTAGAGCCTAAGATAAAACATAGGCCACTTTTTAACTGGAAAAAAGGGTTATAAGGTGGGAAAGGGGGGGGACAAAGTTCATATAAAAGTCCACGCGGACGGAGTCGCGGGCAACAGCTGTTACATAATCATTATTCTAAACTTATAGTAAACATTTTTTTACCCATCTACACAACTTATAATCAACTACTAAGCTACGATCATTGGTTATTTTCTATATCTACTTTTAAAGTTTTCGGGCTTAAATCTTTTAATATCTATAAAATGCACGTAACATCGCGGTCTTAAACTAGTATATAACAAATTCGAATGGTTTACGGTAACGAAATTATAGAGTAATGATTCTAAAACCAACTGACCTGAATTAGTTCCACGTAAAGCCGGGCCGTTTCCTTATATTCCAAGTTTTATGGGCTTTTTATACCGTTAACAATGTTTCATGGAATTCGGTCCAATTGAAGATTTAAGATAAAATTATTAAGCATTACGTAAAAAAACGAATTTCTCTTGTTAATATGAAACCTAAATTTAATTTCGTAAATTATTAATTAATAACTAACCGTGTCCCGCGGTTTTACCCGGGTAGTTCCCGTTCCCGGGACAGTACCTGATTATAAAGTAGCCTATGTGTTTATCCAGGATATCACCTATATACATACCAAGTTTCAACTAAATGGGTGTAGCCGTTTTTGCGTGAAAGGATAGCAAACATACATCCATACATGTCACAAATTTTCACATTTATTTTATAAGTAGGATGGGTCCCGCGATTTACCCGCGTTTTTAGCATGCATTATACACATAAACCTTCCTCTTGAATTTTTTTGTTTGTTAAAAAACTGCATGAAAAATTCGTTAATTTCTTAGTTTTAAAGAACTAAGCATCCATATGGACAGATAGAAGAAAGGGATTTTGTTTTATACTATGTAATGATATTATTTATTGTAAAGATGTTTCGTAACTATGAATTTTTTAACATAAAAAAAATATTTTCAGTCAATTTATACACAGCGTCATCTAGCTCCTAAGCTAAGCAGAAGCTTGTGTTATGGCAACTAGATAACGAAATAAATTACATATACATACTTTTCTTTTGTAAATACATACATACAATACATACTTTTAAACTAGACTGTACATGTACCTAATTAAAGAGGTTACGTTAAATCGTCAATTAACCATTTTTGTCAAAAATTACAAAATAATTACATGATACCAATATGGTTAAATTACACTGTTTAACTGCGGTAATTACATGTGTATTTTTGCATTAAATTCCTTAACATAAGCATTGTTTTCATTTAAATGACGTATTATGTATGGCTGTCTATTCCTCTGGATGTACCTTCTATAACCAATATGAAATTACTCTTGCTTATAGAATTCCAATTTATTTGTGTTCTTACAAAATAGTAATTTGACTATTACAAAAAATGGGTTGGAAATTCGACATATAAAAAAAAAGTTTCGTAATATTCAAGTTTAGTCTATTTTTAAATTTAAAATTGAAATGTTAATAGAGAATTGACTAACACTATAAATAATATCACAGGGTCAAAGGGTCCCACGGACGTGAAGGAATGCGGTTTTTTGTCAAAATCATTTATGGGTTGGTCAAGTTTGACTTGAAGGGTTTATTTGATAACAATATGTGGTTATTTCTATTATTTTAGTGCTAATATTGCTACCTTTAATAAATCATTTTATAGGTATAATTTCTCATGATATTTATTCAAAACTGAAGGGTTAAGAAATGGAATAATGAACCAAAATATCAAGGAAAATCACAATAAGTTTAAATCTAATAAAGTAATAAAGTAACTACAAATAATTTTAATAGCGCGAGTATAAGACAATCAGCGCCATCTATGATTGGTATATCTAATTAAAAACGTTTAGCATAGTGTTCTTTTTTATTTAACGAACTAACAATGTGGACAACATTGTACGTTGTTCATAAGAATTAATAGTTCCCAGCTGATGTTTTTTTCGTAAATAGTTGTACATATATAACATATGGGTAACTAGATGTTGCTCAAATCTAACATATTTACGAGACTTAGCATATATACAACTTCTGGACATTGAACCATTAGGGGCCTAACGGCCGGCCAGTGGTCGAGGATCCTGCCTTTGGTTTAGAGGAAGATTATACCCTCCTTCCTTCCCACAGGTTAATGACACGTATAGTGCTTTTTTTCACCTATAGTACCTGAGAGTTGGTTTACAGGTAATCAACAAGATACGTAACCTAAAATGATGATTTTACTTTAGAAATAGATCGCCTGCTCGTTTGCATTTTATATAAAGAAATCGTATTTGTAACTTAAACTATATAGATTTGAAGACGTAAATTTAAAAACTTAAAAATTATTAAATTTAATTTTTCCATCTTAATGCATCGATTAATTATACTCATAAAGAAAGTCAATGTCACAATACAATTATGATATAAATTTATCATTTCAATAAATGTTTTTAGTTAAATTCTGAGTAGCTACTATTTGTCTATTTGACCAGCTGTAGCTATGAATCACTTGAAACGTTGAGAGTTACCACGTGGAAGCTATGTACATAATAATTTTTATCATTTGTACGTCTTTTAAAAACATTGTACTGTTTATCTGTCTCTCATTATTATATAAGAACATAATAAAATTTAATAAATATTTATTGTAATGTGTATAAATATATTATTATAAAATAATAACTTCCCTAAGTAAAAAATAAACATATATTAATGATTGGTGTTTCATAAACAGACCAACCGATATTGATATGATTCCCTTCCACAAACAAAACATTATTAAACAGAAAGATAAATTGTGCCAAATCTCTAAGAAATACCTCAACAATAATATGCCTATTTAAGAATTGACCAAGCTTAGCTAATTAGTGAATACTAAATATTCGCGTTCGTGACCCCAAAGTGACCTGAATGGGTCATAAATAATGACCTGTGGTCGTTCCCCATAATTAATTGCGCCAGAACAATTACTTAAAGTGCTCTATGACTATTAGTTTAGAAAAGTTCAATCTTATAAAGTCTAACGGAATTAGATAGCATTATATTACTAAGACAGTAAAACAAAATAATTAAAAGTGTGTATGTGTCTGTATGTCTGATTGTCAAGAACATGTATCTATGGAACGTGGAGCTTTTAAGTATATATTAAATTTACAAAATTAGATTTAGTCAAAATCTTATTCTAGTGAGCCGTGACCCGCGGGTTTTCCTGCGTAGTTCGTGTTCCCCGGACTATACCGGGATATAAAGTATCCTATGTGTTACTCCAGAGTATCAACTATCTACATACTAAATTTCAACTAAATTGGTCCAGCCGTTTTTGCGTGAAAGAATAACAAACATTTATCCTCACAAACTTTCCCATTTATAGGTAATATTAGTAGGATTCATAGTTCATAATTATGTATGCATGTTTGTTGAAATGCGTGAAAGAGACACGCAAAAACTACTGCATTGATTTGGGTGTAATTTGGCAAGCAGATAGATTACACCCTGAATTAACAATTACGATACTTTTGAACCCAGTTTTAACTGCAAAAACGGAAATTACCGGTTAAAACAGTAACTAGTAAGCTAATATATTTCAGAACGAATGTCCTTATAAAAGTCATAGACACCCCTATAAAAGTTAATCCCATTGACCCACTAGACATATATAGAGGATAGCGGTGTATGTCCGTTAATTAGCACTAATTGAAATGCCCTGTATTCGCTCGCCACTTCCTAACAATAAAGTGTAATGACTGTCAATGTATTAGTTCGCTTTTTACTGGTTTTCGTTCGTCGTAATTGGTTTATTTTTTCAACTATGTCATTGTAGAAGTTGAGTTTCTTAGAAGATTTTATTTACTTCCCTTTTGTATGTTTGTATGTAGGTATATGTAGGTATTTATGTTTCTATGTTTACAAATGCTTGCAAGCTTTGAACTGAAACTTGGTACGACTATATAGTAACCGTCAAAAATGTTTAACTATTGACGAGAATAGCTGCGCATCGGTAGAATCGCGCTCGTTGGTGCGAGAAAGACAACACGACTGGGACAACCAATCAACGCTCGCGCACCCGACGATCACGCGCCGCTACCTCGATACCTTATTTTTGACTTCTGCGCAGGTTTCGTTCAGCGCTAAAGGTAATTGACGGCTACTATACCTACGTAAATTGGATGACAATACCCATATAGTACAAAGGAGCTGTTCTTACGAAGAGTTATAAGACGCTTGTAGTATAACTAACAACAAATGCTTTAAAAGCTTCTCTTTAAAGTATTTTAATACTTATTTATTTTTACAAAGGTATATAGTTACTGGAAACTATATAATATGAATAGTGTTTTTAGTTATTTAATACTTTTTTTAAAGTAAAAGCTTAAAGCTTGTATTATCCACATAAAACTTCCTCTTGAATCACTCTATCCGATAGAAAAAATCGCATGAAAGTTGGTTGCGTAATTTTATAGATTTAAGCTTACATAGGAACAGACAAAAGCGACTTTGTTGTATACCTACTATGTACCTACATACTTCTGTTCTTTCTGTGGTTGCCTGGAAGAGATCACTGAGTAGTAATAGGGCCGCCAGTTAAATAAGTGTACCTAATGTTTTAACGAATAATAAGTAATAAATAAATAATACTTCTCTACAGAAATTGTTTAATTGTATTGTATGTCTATACAGTATTTAATAAAATTTATTCTACTAGCTGTGTCCCGCGGTTTTACCCGCGTAGTCCCCGTTCCCGGGACAATACCGAGATGTAAGCTATTCTATCTTTTAAGCTCGATCAAACAGCACACGGTGTGCAAATTTAATTTAAAATCGGTTCAGTAGTGCAGGAGTCAATCGCGGACAAACAACGTGACACGTAATTTATATATTGTATATAGTAATATTTGTATATGTGATCTATAAATATAGGAATGCA
>DWAJ01003270.1:0-15202 GCA_018238005.1 Eurema mandarina
TCAGAGGCCTTTAAATAAATAAATTTGTATGGAGAAGTGTACGTTTTTATTTCTAATCCATTTATCTATTTCATAAGTAACGTAATGAAATATTAAAAACGATATGTTATCGCTTTAATTTTTGAGATATAAGCTTTTAAATAAAAGAAGAGCTCTAAAACGCGCTATCTCAAGTTCAGGACAGCATTACTCTGCACAAGTGTCGTAATCTAAGAAATAAAAGATATCATATCAGCGGGGTGTGCGGGTAATGGACGCCGGGCTTTTGGCGCGCAAAGTCGCTAGCGCACGGGGCAAGCGAGCGCATATGTTAATCGACTTTTTTGTCGACTTATTATAGCATTGGTAAAGATAAGAAAACATGATATTTCCACAGATAATTAAGGAATGATCGCGTATCTCACCTGACGCCCATAATAGGCTCTTTCTTGCCTCTGAACACGCCTTCGTAATCCATGGGTACTAGAAAACCTGAAAGATAATTTTATTTCATTCAAACACAGTTTCTTTGAGCGTTATTTATTTCGTATAATTTACAGTTTAGCTATTTATATTAGTATTATAATATGTATTAGTGAGGAAAATGTTATTTGGTTTCTAAATTTGTAGTTTATTTCCAGTTAAAAATAAGCCAATGTCTTTTTTCAGGCTTTAGACCATCTATGTACCAAATTTCATTACAAGAGTAACAGACAGACATGAGATCACTCGCTTCTCTACATCAAACCACTGGGGAATAACGGTAGTCTTTCAACAAATGAATAGAACACTCACAGGCGATCCCCTTATGCTTGAGCTCTGGGTCGAAGGTCGCGAAGACCACGGTAGCAGCGCCCTCCACCGCCGACGTGACCCAACTCTTCTTGCCGTTCAAGATCCAGTAGTCACCGTCCTTCTTGGCTGTGGTTCGTATGCTTGCAACATCACTGCCGGCACCTGAGAGTTTATGATAATGAAGTCATTTGTAATGTGACCACAGTGATCAGGTTGTGGTCATCGCTTTGCAGAGAAAGGCGTAGGCTCTACATGAGGTTGTGTAACCTTTAAACATTATTATGAGTCACATGGTAACTTTTAAATAAAATTGGGATTGGTGGGTCACCCCTTTGTGTTAATTTATTTGTATCTCTACGCACATTATCGTCGGGTTACTAAACTAGCAGAAAAATTAACACAGCTAAATGCAGAAAATAAGCCATAATAGCGACCAATATCATACATGCGACATAAGTGGGGAATACATTAAGAGATCGAAATCTCTTAATGTATTTCTTATTGAAATTAAAATGGAAGTGGAAGCTATGATTTTTTATACAAGAAGAATCAATCCAGAAGACATCATAGATTACTTGGAGAACTTACCCGGCTCACTCAACGCGAAGCACCCAATACATCCCGCAGTTGTGTAATTCTTGAGAAACATCTCCTTCTGGGGCGGGGTGCCCCTTTCGTTGACAAGGTTGGTGTACAAGAAGTTGTGAATGGACACGATCATGCCGGTGCTGGCGCATCCTCGCGAGAGCTCCTCCACTGCGACTGCTAGCGACAAGTAGTCGTAGCCAAGACCGCCGTAGTTCGGCGATACACAGGCTCCCATGAACCCCATTCGTTGGAGCATTTTTATCTACCAGAAAACAAGTATATTCATTTATTATTCATTATTTATACATCATACTTTATTATCTGTTATGTACGATAAGACCGGTTTACATAGTATTGGTATTGGCTGAAAACTTTCTTTTTAATCTATTTATAAATTTTACTAATTTGAGAAAAGAATATTGTTGATGCTATCCCTGCAATAAACATGATACATTTTTCTATATTGATTTTTGGTTATTGAAAGAATATCAATTATAAATTTAATTATGTATTAAACTTATAATATTATGAGTAGCATCTATCGTCATCTATCTATCTTGAATACTAGAATTCCAGCTTTGGAATATGGTGTAGGTACCTATTTCGCAATAGAACATCACAGACGTATAAAACGACTAAGGGAAGTAGCAAGGTCCACCAAATTTAACTTAATTGCCATGCTATGCAATAGCATAGCAATAGTAATAACTATTTGTACCGTTAGCGTTAATAATACTAGAAGATGTTTAAGACGATCACGTTTAATAAGCTTTCTCGCTTAAGACGCCTTTTTTGGTAAGTGTAAATGTTTTGTAATACCATGACGATTCAAAAGTGTTACTTTATGTAGCCTAATTGAATAAAGATACTTTTGACTTTGACTTTGACTTAGGTCCCTGAGAAATCGTCTTAAGCGGTTTCTACTGTATATAGTTATAATATCATTTCCTGACCTACTTATAAGCACTCAGTAATTATTATATAAGTCAGGTCAACGGTATAGCCGCAGTGAAGGTCACTCGTAGAGTTTATCGTCGAATTTCCGATATTATCGGAACAATGCTATCTGCACGCCTATCGCTCGTGTCGCATTCTTAAGGTGTGTACAAATTGAAATATATATTTGTACATATGTATAGGTTGCGTCACGAATGTTTAGCGCTGGAGAATAGCTGCGCATCGGTAGAATCGCGCTCGTAATTGACGTATTGGTACGAGAAAGACAACACGACCGGGGAACCAATCAACGCTCGCGCACCCGACGATCACGCACCCCGCGCGCCGCGCCGTCCCGTGGATACCTTATTTTTGCTTCTGCGCAGGTTTCGTTCAGCGCTAAAGTTTCGTGACGCTACTTATACCCGGCTCAAGTTTACCTATTCTTTTTTAGTTACGTACCAAGAAGAGATCACATTTTTTTCTTTAGAGATAAGACCGCTAATTATCACGACTGTTCTCTTAGGTTAATAAAAATGTTGACCCAATACTAACGCAACATAAATAAAAAAAAATGCTATAATCCGCGCACTGGCTTATAGAAAAGGGCCTTCTTTTACTCTAAGAACCTCTTACAGATACCGCGTCCTCCTCGGGGGAGAAGGAGGCGGTTATGTCGGACTCGCACAAAATGATACCACTACCGACTGTCTTTATATAATCTCTATTTTACAATTCCCTCGCAAATTGAAAGACAAAGTGACGTCATCGTTCTCCACGTGGGAACTAGACATGAAACGACATAGTCAAGTCTTTATTCGGGTTGCCGTTTTGCGGTCATTTAATTCGTAAGTGAAAGTAAGTCATTTTTAGCCGACTTCAAAAAAGAGGAGGTTTCTCAATTCGACCGTATATATCCTTTTTTTAAATTTTAATGGTTCATGTATACAACATTTAAATATAGGTTTATTTTTTGTGTAATGTCATTATATTACTTATTAACCTAAACGTGCACAGACCTAAAAAAGGATTTAAATATTGTATTTATATTATTTTTTTCTTATTCAAGTATTTGTAGGCTTACTTTAAGTTATCGGTAAAAATAGTTCAAAATATTAGTGTGTACGTGACGCTACTGATGTATACTATCAGCGACTTATACATGTAGGTACTTTATCAATTTAAAAATACTTTATTGACATAATATCACTGAAGTCTACCTTACATAAGAATGGCTTATCATGATGCAATGTCTATGTACCACGTTTATTTGAAGCATTTTGATGAAACCAATTCCTTTTTCAAATATTTTTTTGTTGGTACTTTTTAAAACATTTTCAATCTAACAAATCTTCGCAACACTAAAATATTCATATCGTCACAAGAACACAAAATAAAATAAATTTTAACAAACGAAGTGATACATGTTTTCATTTAGTATATAGAAATTATTTAGGTAATAGTTATTTCATAATTTTGAAGTCAGTAGGTACCGGTCGATCGGTACGATAGGCATAAAAAAGAGCTTAAAAAAGGGCATTAAATAAGAAACCTATTCCCTTTACAACGAGATACCTAACCTTTACTAGAACTTTCGAGATGTCAATTGTTACAAGAATTGAAAATAATTAGCTCATCAATCATTTGGCTTCCAAACTAATAAGCCTTGTCCCATTGTATTAGGGGTGTTAGATATGCGCCTGGATAATTGAAATAACATATTTTGTGACAGAATAAATAAATCAATAGACCCTCAATTATTATATGTTACGTTATCAATACTGCTAAACAAATTTTAAAGCTTAGATTGAAGATGAAGGCATGCACTCAAGTCAACAAAAACGAATTGCACCCAATTCATTTTAGTGTTGTACTGTTTTCAAAAGTCGTTTTATCCTTATCCAATCCAAGGTAGATCAATTAACTTACATTTTTATTGTCTTGGTTATTTGTTAAAACCTTGAGTTCAAACAAGATTTCTTGAAAAGGTCTCCTTTTATTTGTGAAACAATTTTAATTGTGAAATAATGCCATCTAAAAAAAAAATGTCATTCCGATTTTTTTCCGTAAGTGGGGGCCGGCAGCCTATTTCTGTCATCCAACTCTCCTTTATACCCTTTTATTACAAAACCTTTCCTATTTTCATATTTTAAAGTAATCCTTTATCTGTTGCTCACCATTACATCATAAAAAAATGCTTCGGAATTAGATTAAATCATACCTGATCGAAGGGGAACCGTCCTTCCAAATCCAGTTTAGCGGCATGAGGCTTGAGGTGTTCGTTGGCGAAGTGCCTCACTATCGCCTGCACCTGAGCTTGGTGTTCATTCAGCTGTGATGTGAAGGTACGGGCAGCTAGCTTCTTTGTACATTGCAGAAGATTTGCTAGAATTGTATTTCAATTGTTAGTTTATTAGTTAGCTTTGAAACAATCTCTATTTGTATACGAAACATATTAAATTTGCTTTGTCTGTAGGCTTCTGAATATTTGTACTTTTTAATACATAAAATAATATATATAAATCTCTGTCCATCTGTTATGCTTTTACTTTCCAGTAAAAATCTATAACAAGTCCTGGTCTCCGGTTTTACCCACATTTATAACACATAACGCTTCCTCTTTAATCACTCCCTCTGATAAAAAATCCTAAGGAAAATTGGTTGCGTAGTTTTAAAGATCTAAGCATACATAGTAACAGACAGAAGAAAGTGACTTTGTTTTATACTATGCAATAATGAAAAACGGTCTCTAAAATTGTATTTTAAATGACACAAAACATCTTCAATGGCGACTTTTAAATTACGTCATAATAAATTCGCTTTGCTGGAGTAATATTCGTACTTTTTAAATATTATAGTAATATTCATATTATTATGTACAGAACAGTTTTTATTTTAATTCGTTAGTCTATATAGTTTATGGGTAGGATGTACACAGTATTTTTACTGCTATTGATTAATAAAGGTAAAAAAGGATTCGTAACTTAATGATGCCTCTGTGTGGCTGTATATTAATTTATACTTATATCCATGTGAGCAAGTGAATTGCTATGAATTTAAAAAAATACGAAAAAAGGTTTTAGGACCTGTATTTATTACATCCTTTTAGTTATATATCATGCAATACTGGAGGAGTAAGGGACCATTCCACGTAATATAATTTAAAATAAAAAAAAATATTATTTATACAATTTTAACTATTGTTAACTTATGTTTTGAATAAATAAAGCGTTATTAATAATATATTTACATAGTTATTTTCCAGTAAAAACGTATTATGAAGAATTTGTTTTAGTTGTATCTAAAAACAAATGGACAATCATTAGCTTCTTGATAATGATGTTAACAATTAGAGTCTGTCTTGAGAATGCTAATGCCTTACAGTATGAGAACAAACAAATAGTTTCCTATTTCATCACATGTATATTTTGCTGATACATTAATAATTTAAAACTCTTTGTACACTTACAAAACAAACATTAGAACATATGTAAGGATGTGTACACAATAAGAATATGAAAAAGTTGATTTAATTGCTTAATAGCAATCTCTGCTATGCAATTACTTATGAATTCTTTTTAAACTTAGGAACCCAGAATTATAAATGTCTTGAAAAAAAATTTAAGGTGTATTCATTAATAATTGTTGGTTATTCCAATAATTTATTATTTAAGAACTTTCTACCTAATTACCCAGGTTATATTTGTACAGTTAAGTAATATGTACCTAATAATTAACTAATTAGGTAACTTACCAGTGGATTTACTTGTTTTATATAAAGTAGTTGCCATTTTAACAATATAAACACAACGTTCTCGTATGATACACACTATCCAACTGACCAACAATACGATATAATATTATGATAATGATAATTCTCAAGGCCAAAACGAATTCAACATTTTACAAAACTTTTGGTGATCGTAACGTTAAATAAATATTTGTTCGCGCTAAATGTATGAAAATAAGCATAAGATAAATAATTTTTAGTTTATGCCACTTTTGTGGCTTCATTTAAGATCTTTAGTGCACCGAATAAAAAGTTTCATTACTTAAAAATTAAATACATTGTCCAAAAATATTAAAGTACAAACGGGAGCCGCAAAAACTTATATTTACTTGAGGTATGTTTTGATTTGTCATTTGACTTAACGTCAGTGCTGCCAGTCCTTTTTTTAAAATTATACCCTTAAATTATTATTATTTTGTACCTACCCGAAACCCCTCGTATATACGTATTCCTTTATGTTCAATTAATTAGAGGAGGTCTAGCTTACTAGACCTACATTTTAAAATTTAATTAAAACAATTTTACTTAACAAACACCAACCGTCAACAGTACTGTGACCTGTGTCCTGTCATTGTGTCAATGTCAATTGTCATGTTTTTATTATTGTGATTTGTGTTTTGTGGGTTGATTGATATCTGATTTTTGAATTATATGTAAAATAATTATTTAAAGAATATTTTAATTTATAAAAAGTGTTTCCTACTATATTCGCCTAAAAGAGTATTTGACTTATCTTGTTCGCTTTAACTAGTGAATTTTACAATGACATCGATTTTCGACCAATATGAGCAAGCTTCTCAAGTATCCCAACGCCCTGTGCCTGTATCTGAACAGATGACATCCTCGGGATATATAAACATGCAGCTTGAGGACAATACTCCGTTGTTTTCGAAGCAGAAAATGAACTTCAACCCGTCAGACTTAATCACTCATGTTGCGGTTGCTAGTGATTATTTAGTTCTGGCGATGGCAAACGGCAAACTCTTCAGGCTGGACTTGAAAATGCCTGATCAACATGAAGGTGCGTAGATTTGCTTCATTAATTAAAATAGTTCTAGCGAACCATTGTTGTTCAGTCCATTTGATTCTATCCATATTCTTAATTACCAGATCAACTTAATTTTAAGTAATCACATACTTTAGTTGGAGCAACATGTATTAATTTATTTATTACAAAACAATTTAACAATGAGCAAATGTTATGCTGGTAATTTGCTTAATCAATGATCATGTATCAAATTTATTACAGAAATTCACTACTCCAAAAGTGTCCAAACAAACTCAAAGCTGACATCAATATTCCTTGATCCACTGGGTAACCACTTACTCCTGGCATTTGCTGCTAGAAACAAGGATGGTACTCCCGAACTAGTCTACCTTCACCGCAAGAGTACCAAAGTCAAGTCAGTTAGTAAATCAAGAAATTATGAAGTGACAGAAGTGGGTTGGAATTACGAGAATAAATCTACTTCAACAACTGGACCCATATTGTTAGGGACATCGCAAGGACATATCCTGGAAACTGAACTAGAGGCAGAAAATGAGAAAATGTTTATGGCTAGCCAGCAGTATTGGAGACAGGTATTTATTCAACACTAGTGACCCGCCTGGGCTTTGCTCACATATATTATGCATGTATGATACATATAAATCTTCCTTTGGAATTAGTCTCTATTTAAAAAACAGAATGAGAATCGGTTGCATAGTTTTAAAGAGTTAAGCATATATAATAATATATGGACAAAGAAAGGGACTATACTATGTAGTGAATTTTTTCTTCACCATTATTTTTATCACCATTGAGTCCTAATGCTGAAATCAGTACAAATAATATGTTGCTAATTTGTGTAAAAATGCTAACTTATGCTACAAAACAAAACTTCTAATTTTGACGTTATACTGATTAAAATTTTTTTGCAAGCTGCCTAACTATTTACCTCTATATGGAGGCAAGGAAATTGATGGATTGGTAATACATTTTGATATTTACTTGTTGCTTTTTATGATCTCTTCCAAAATGATATTAATTTTAAGTGTGAATCATTGCACCTTAGCTAATTGTGTCTTCATGGAAGTAATCTCTGCTGTTAGGTGGACATTATTTCAATGTCGGCAATAGTAAGTCTTGAATAAATATCACGTGCGTGATTCAGAACTCGGAACAGTAGCAGTCACTATACAATATTTATAGTCATTTTATATTGTATCGATTCCTATAAAATAAATAAATTGTTTTGTTGTGATAACGTTTCAGATATTCGACATCGGCAAAGGAACAGACACACCAATCACTGGCATTCAATTTCACAAAGTCAATAACACCAGCAAGTATTTTATATTCGTAACAACTCCAACTCGTCTGTACCAGTTTATAGGACATGCTATGTTGTCAGATGGCAAACCATCGCTGCAATCTATCTTCCATTCATACCTAACGACTCCAGAAACAGGTTTCCAAGAAATACCCTCGACATTGAAGTACTCGAAATTGCAATTTTTCTTTGATAAAACTAATACGCCTAAAACTTTTGCTTGGCTCACTGAACCGGGAATTTTCTATGGGCAGGTAATGTGTACTGTTATGTATTCCATAGTAATATAAAACCTAGCTCAAATATATTTATTACTGATTTTCATATTCTTGCAGCTGGACCCAACCTCACAACAGAATTCTAATTCGCTGTTCACTCAAAGTGAACTCATAAACTATCCCTCACAGAAAGAGGGAAAGGGTACCCCTCTATCCTTTGTTTTAACTGAGTTCCACGCTCTTCTAATGTACTCTGACAGAGTCAAAGCAGTCTCTTTACTCAACCAAGAGTTAGTGTACGAAGATAGATATTCCGAAGTCCACGGGAAACTTAAGAATATAGTTAAAGATCCAGTGAGAAGGACCATCTGGGCTGTCACAGACAAAGCAGTTTTCAGATACAAAGTTAACAAAGAAGAGAGGAATGTGTGGAGGATATATTCTGATAAAGAGCAGTTTGATTTAGCTAAGGAGTACTGTCAAAATAATCCAGCATTCATAGACATTATTAATGTGAAGCAAGCGGATTTGCTGTTCGCAAAAGGAGATTACGAGAAGAGCGCTGAAGTATTTGCGGATACTCAGAGCAGTTTCGAAACGATCTGCCTCAAATTTCTAGAAGTTGATCAGATAAATGCTTTAAAAGTTTACTTGGCTAAGCGATTAGAGGCTTTAAGTGAAGATGATAAGACTTTGATTTCCATGATCGTTATTTGGATGACTGAGCTGTATTTGTCACAGTTGGGATCGTTACGCCGTTCAGGGAAGGAAGATTCTCAAGAATACCATCAGATACAAAGTGATTTTGAAGTGTTCTTGCTCCAGCCGAAGGTGGTACAATGCATGCAGCATGTGAAATCTGTGGTCTACGACCTGATGTCCTCGCACGGGGATAAGCAGAATTTGATAAAGTTGACCGTTATCAACGAAGACTATGAAAATGTGGTAGCCCAGCACATTTATAAGAAATCGTATCAGGAAGCCCTTAATATGCTGCAGTCGTTGAAAAAACCAGAGCTGTTCTACCAATTTGCTGGTGTTTTGATGGAAGAGACTCCCAAAAACACCGTTGATGCGTTAATATCTCAAGGACCAAGGTTGAGACCTTCAAAGTTGCTACCAGCTTTTTTGTCATGTGAAAATGATGAGAAACACGCATTGGAAATAACTAGGTATTTGGAGTTCATGGTGCAGAATTACAATGTGAAGGATAAAGCGATACACAATTATTTGCTCACGTTGTATGTGGAGTGCGATAAGAGATCTCTGATGACGTATTTGTCGAGGCAAGGTCAGGATGTTACTATGGTCAACTATGATGTGCACTATGCTTTACGGTATGAATAAGTTATTTAAAAAAAAATATATTTATAATTTAAATTGGCCAACAAATACATCTAAGTTATCCAGTAGGCAGTAAAAATAAATAATTTACAATTTTAGAACTATCATTGTCCTTAAATACGAAGTAGATAAGAAATAAGAATATGAGTTACGTACATACTTTAACTTTCTATTTTTTTCTTTAATTTTTAGGTTATGTCGAGAAAATGGTTTGTCAGAAGCATGCGTAACGCTATCAGCTCTACTTGGTCTGTGGGAGTCCGCGTTGGAACTGGCTTTGGATGTGGATCTATCATTGGCCAAGACTGTAGCTGCTATGCCAGATGATATGAGCCTGCAGAAGAGGTTGTGGCTCGGTGTTGGTGAGTGATTCTGATATATCTACACTTCCAAACCAGACTAGGTTTGGAAGTGTCCAAAGTGTATATACAATAATCCATTGCCTATACACAGCTTAACAAAGTTTTGGAATTTTTTGCAGAATGACATATTTAACAGTACCTTAGACATAGCTTTTTTAAGATTTTGGAATAATTTTAAATTGTAGCAATAGTATTTATATTAATTACTACCAGGATTACAATTGAAATTTACTTAATATTTCCCCAATTTATTTTTTATTATAGTTTTAAAACAATATAAACAGCATTATATTAATTATCATATAAAGTTTAAAATATGTGCAACACTGATTTAACTAATTAATTTTTTCAGTGTTAAAAGTACTTTTGTTATTGGTTGTACTAAATTCACATGTAATATTTTCAGCGGAGCACATAATAACAAAAAATCAAGACATCAAAGAAGCAATGGGTTTGCTGGAAGAGTGTTCTCTCATTAAAATAGAGGATATACTACCATTTTTCAGCGATGTCACCACCATTGACCATTTCAGTGAACCAATCTGTCAGTCCTTAGAGGTACCTATTATTTCATCGCATAATATAAAAAATGGTCGCCTATCTCCCATCTGTCAATATATCCCATGTAAAAAATTTTGTTTTTTTATGCTCTATTCATTTTATATTACTACAGATGCTTGAAATATTTTTTTACAATATTTCGAATCAACCATAATATAATTGCATACCTAATAGTACGGAACCTTTTGTGCTCATGTCCGACTCGCACTTAGTTTTTTTTAAATTAATAATTTGGTGCATTATTTTAGGAGTACAATAATCAAATCGAAGAACTGAAAGTGGAAATGGAAGATGCTACAAAGTCAGCTGAATGTGTAAGCAAATTTTTTGTATTAATCAAATTCAAATTTATCTTAGATTAAGTACAACGTTATAATGTTGCTATACCAGTAAAATATTTTGTATATTTCTGAGGACTGAGTGTTGCTATGTATTATATGTATGTATTTAATATTTATAAGTATGTAATATATTTGCAAGTATTTATAAAAAATATCTTATTCTAGATGTCGGTCGAAACTCTTCGCTAAGAGACTGTTCACAGTAACGACTATGATCGTCACATATTTTTCCCTCTCTCTCTTTCTCTTTGAAAGAAAAGTCGTTGCATGCGGGTGTCCGTTGACAGCTCTCAAATTGTACTACGACCGTCATTGCAGGTGCGCGACGAGATCCAGTCGTTCCGCAGCCGCTCGGTGCTGGTGTCGGTGGCGGACGTGTGCCGCGAGTGCGACCTGGCGCTGCTGCTGCGGCCCTTCTACCTGTTCCCGTGCGCGCACCGCTACCACGCCGACTGCCTGCTCGCCGCCGCGCTGCCCCACCACTATAAGGTAAACTATGCCGTATACACTAACGCAACGGTCTTACAGAATTTTGCTTTATGTTTATTTGACTGAACTGACTGAACGAGACATTAACCCAAATATACATAGCATCTCAATACTTCAAACGATTTAATGCAACTAATATTATTAAAATTTAACTAACCTAAACCGAAAGCGGCGAAAGCTTTGTTAGCTTCGTCGATATTTCCAATAACAGGATAGCTTTTAACATTAAGGGGAACGAAATAAGGTTTTAGGCGGCTGAAACATTAGGTTATTGTGCATTTCCCGTTTGACGCTTGTACAATTATATACAATCAAATTGGGGCTTAAATACTCTTTAACGCTTATAATGTATATAGTTTGAACGACTTTTATATCGTATATATTTTATGTAATCATATTTTTATTTGTGTACTTAGATAATTTTAATGGGATGTAAAGATAAATTATTTTTTCAAATCAATTTCAGATTCTTCAAAGAAAGTCATGTTCGACTGAGCAAGAAGTGATGGATCTAAAAGCGTCCCTGTGGGCTGCGGGCAGCGCGGCCGTGACGCCGCACGGATTGCACCTCGTGATGAACTTAAGCAATAATTTCCTTGAAGATTCCGTGCCGGTGCATATAGTGAGATTAGCGAAATATTGCCCTGTATACTCCATTCGGGCGACAGCTTTCTATGTACTCGGTCTGTTTGGAAGCACTTATGAAGGTGCTAATTTACTCGCTGAGTTAGGTAAGAATGACTTAAACGAAAATGCTTCTAAAAATCTTGATATTTATAAAAAAAAAAATTAAGTCTTACAAATTGATAATACATTACTGGTTTACAGGATGGCTTTGCGTACGACATACGAGACATGATCAGTTTCCTATCATATCTCAAGATAACTACTCTCTACTGTCGGATTGTAACCTGAGGACCAACTATTACATCACTTCTCCCGACCGCAGACTGAACAACACGTTTGACATCGATTTGAGCGAACATTCAGATCACACAGATCAAAGTACAGCGGAAAGCTTGCATTCGGAATCAGCAAAATTGAACAAGACTATCGGAACCATATTATGTATCGAAGAGAAGGATAATGATGTGGTCGACCACAAAATAAATTTCGAACGGCGCGAACCAGATAAAAGAAAATCTCATACGCTGCCGTCTCAAGGTTGCTCCAGCTCTCACGAGAGATCTTTGACTGAATCGAGAACCGTGGACATCATTCGAGATTGCTCCACGTACGAACGATCCGTGCATAAAACGCACATGGAAAATAGACTAATGCTAGGACGAATGAATTCACTGGATCAAGCTCACGAAGGTAGAGTGAGGAACACGAGTGAATCCAGCACGAGCGGTGTCAGTAGCTGCGATTCGTTTCTAGGAAAATATGCTATTCCGTAAGTATTCGATGATTTAATTTAATAAAAAAAAATTAATGAGGTGGTTTAAAAAAAAATCTAGGTAGTATTAACAAACTGTTGTAATTATATTTATTGTAAATTTTAACTGCTGACCTGGTTTTAATGTAAAAAGGTAAAAACTAAATACAACATACTTTGGGACTACAAGTATAGATTTAAATAACCCGTTTAAGATACAACACCACAACATAAAATTTTGACCCAGTCATTTTGGAGGTTACGTGAACATTAATTCCTCCTCTGTATACTATTAGTATAGATCGCTAGTATAGAGTATATACTAGGAAAGTTACTATAGATTAATGTAGTAAAGTCAGTGACGGTGCGTGTGTGATCGCAGCGACCGCGTGCTGACGCTGAGCCCGATCCCGAGCTCGTCGAGCCTGTACGGCATGAAGAGCGCGCCGCGCCCGCACGCGCACCCGCGCCTCGCCGACACGCAGCGACGCATCTCCACCTCCAGTTAGTTTGGTTTTTTTTTAGAGATATGTAGACGTTTGACAGACGGCCGCCTCGCCTGTTGGTAAGCAGTAATGCGGTCTAAAGGATTGCACAGTGGCAAAGTTTAAAATTGCCAGAAAAGAGTTCCACTCTATGGTAGTTTTTATGTTAACATGCATCGGTTTATAAGTGTGAGGAATTAAGTTTCTTTTTTTATATTTTATTTCTATATCTACGAAATCAATGTTGACGAGTAAGAAAATGTGTTACGCAAGCTAATTTTGAAAGAAATATATAAATTCCATAGACACCGATCGCTTTATACTTCTGAAAGTTAATGAAATTCGAAATATTTTTGTGATTTGTTTAGGTTTTACTGGAGCCGACACAGCAAGTTCTCCCCCGACACAAATGGATATGTCCGGATATGCCACTATACAGTCGCTGAATAAGCATAGACGGTGAGAAGCGAAGTTGTAATATTTTAACGCTTTATATCGCATGAAAATAAATATGAATTGCCTGGTTTTTCAGGCCTTACTTACCTATTTAAACAGTGTATAATAAATAAATAAATAATCTTATGTACCTTTTGCGTAAAAGAGTAAAAATATATTGTACTTTCACTTTTGCCTCTTTAGGACTATAATAGATATAATATTACATATTATTAATATTTATAGTCCACACGTGTCAGAGGGCGCGGCAACAAGTTCGAGTGATATCGATGAACTGGTGTGGCTCTTACCGGACTTTGGCAGAAGAGCGAAACCTTACTCTTCTCTCCGTGAAAAATCTAAGTCTCATAGGGAAAAGATGGCGAAATTGAGGTATCTATGTAGTAACATTAATTTAAGACCATGTTATGTGGATTTATAGATTATTATTTAAATTACATATTTTAATATGCAATTTAATAATAAAGTGTGCTTGTTATCAATTGCTTGTTAAAAACCGCAATGGAAAATGATAACTGCTATAAACTTATTTTATACATAGCTTGTAAAAGAGGGCCGTCTTGTAATACAATGTGTGTGTGTAAGGTTTTGGTTAAATAATCATGTAAACTCTCTATATGTCAGTGTATTGATACAAACACTTGAAGCTAGAGATGAAATGCGCTATATCACTGTAAGTAAAAAAGTGACTTGAATATTATGTTACAAAATAAATATTATTATTATATAAGCGTTTTTAGTATAAAAATACATTTATAGTGCCACCGAGTAAGTATCTAATCCTTTTTTATCAATGTATCCGACAACCGAACAATATCTTTCGCTTCACTACGGGTCGCCTGATGGTAAGCAACGCCGCTGTGTACGTTAGAGACCGACATTTTATTCGAAGACTTCCGGTATAGGTCGCGTCACGAATCTTTAGCGCTGAACGAAACCTGCGCAGATGTCAAAAATAAGGTATCGAGGTAATGGCGCGGCGCGCGGGGTGCGCGAGCGTTGATTGGTTGTCCCAGTCGTGTTGTCTTTCTCGCACCAATACGTCAATTACGAGCGCGTTTCTACCGATGCGCAGCTATTCTCGTCCAGCGCTAAACATAAATGATGCGACCTATATACTAATAATCCACTTAAATTCACATACTAATAACTATTTGCAGCCTGGTGG
>DWAJ01003271.1:0-15202 GCA_018238005.1 Eurema mandarina
TTTATGTTTAGCGCTGGACGAGAATAGCTGCGCATCGGTAGAATCGTGCGCGTAATTGACATATTGGTGCGAGAAAGACAACCAATCAACGCTCGCGCACCCGACGATCACGCGCCCCGCGCGCCGCACCGTTACCTCGATACCTTATTTTTGACTTCTGCGCAGGTTGCGCAGCACTAAAGATTCGTGACGCTTACTATAGCGTACATTATATTCATTACTAACTTAACCCCGCGGTTTTACTCGTGCTATTCCTGGAGTAACAACGAGATGAAAAGTTTCCTATTATAATATCCAGGGTATTATCTATCTACATACCAAATTTTAACTAAATCGGTCTAGCCGTTTTTACTTGAAAGAATAACAAACATACATTCATACATACAGTCTCACAAACTTTCATAATTATAATATTAGTAGTATATACCGAAAGATCAGCCGTGGGGTTTTTAGTCGGTCCTACATAACCTACTTTTCCCTTTAGGGATTGTAGGCGTCCATTTCCCTACGGGAAGAGACTATTATAAATATATTACCAACTTTTTAACAGAGGGAATTTACTAACGGATAGCGGTTCTACATATCTATTCTGTTTTTGAAATTTAAATTCAATAAAATAAATTTTAATCACTGGCAACAAACACGGCACCAATTACCTCGTACCCGCGTCCAACATAGCTGAACTGAAAAATTATTCACAGCCCGTCGTAATTATGTCGAATTAAAATTATTCGTGAGAGTCGTGAGGCGGCTTCGTTCGTGTCGACCGCGATAGAAAGCCGAGTTTCACCACTACTCAGTGTACAGTCGACTACAGAAGTTGATAAATAATAAGCATATTAAATTTTGCATATATAGGTACATATGACAGACTTTAATACAAAACATTCTTTGAATATGAAGGAGGTTATCATTTTCTATTGTTTTTATTTCCTAAAGAGTATTATATAGTTACACACATTACGCGTTAATAAAAAAAAAATCAGTGTCGTGTCGTAACGACAAAATCATTTTTATTATTTTTTCTTATAAAGTATAGGGGAGACCGGGGCTGGTTGTGACATTTTTTTTACAAACTGTCATATCTTTTTATTTCTTTCATTGTTTTACCCGAATACAGGTTTGTTTGATTGAGTAACTATTTAGGATCTTTATTTAAAATAAATTTTATGTAGGAGAGTAATAATTTTGACATAAATATAAGAATTCTGAAAAAAGAGGTGTGTAACCCCGTGCTCGGGGCTGGTTGTTACACTACATGGGGCAAATTGTATATTGAAATGTTGTGGCCAGCGAAAAAAAATCGACAAAAAAAAGGTTAACGAACGTGAATAGTTTACAATGAACAGAACATTTTTATATTAATTGTTTATTGAATATTATAAATACTACAATAACAAATAACTAAAAATAAAAAGAAACATCTATCAAGAAGTACATATATGTGAAAATGCCGGTCTTAAAACTTGTCAGTGATATCTGCCAGACAAGCAGAGCTAGCATAAACACAAAATGCAAATAATTATACAAATCCATATTTATATTTATATACAATTATGTATCTTATTCATAGAATCTATGAGTGTCGAAAGAATATACCATATTTAATGTGTGTATCAACTTTTGCAGTTGACAGTACACGTATTCACGAAGCCAATACGTGTTTCACTCGTGTTTTCGCGACGGTCCCGATTAAGACATCTCTTAGAGTTGTTACAAGGTTATGTTCAACACATCTTGTTTTGTTTCGTTGAGTCTCTAAAGAGATTTGTCAATTATTTTGAGAAGATATTATTCTAGATTAACTCTTAATAGATCCTAGTCATTTGGATGATAATTGGTGAAAGGGTAATTAATAAAACAAACCTCTTGTTTATTTTAACTAACGTCGTTTTGGTTTATTTGATGGCATGGCCTATGACATTCTATTGTTTAAATTAATTCGAAATCAATAAAGAGATCTTGAGATTATGTCACAAATATATAAAGCCTTCCTCGTTACACCATCTTATATTACCTTCCCATCTCAGTATTAATTGTTCATACCTTTTAATTAATTATTAAAATTAAGAGCTATTGTAGACTATGGTTCTTTTTGACATAGGGTAATGCTATACAGCTTTTGGGATAGGACTGAAGGTTATGTGAATTTTTGTCAACTCCACCGAATTACAGCAGACCTCTATATTATGTTGGATTCGCGAATGCTCTTGGGGACTCTTCCACAACCCCTCTTTGCACACCAAATTACCACCAGGTAGTAAATGGTTACTATGATCATTGTTAAAATAACAATCAATGTGTCATATAGAAATGATATTATAAAAAACAATCATGTACCTTACAACTATATGGAAAACAGTTTTTACACAGTAGCTAAAGGTACAAATGATTATTACTATACACAATAACATAGATAAAATTATTTATACACGAAAACCAATTACTGTCCTAATATTCCAAAGGGTTTCTGCAATATATATAACTTGAAAATATTCTCTAACTATTCCATCAAACACTACTTTTCTTCCAACAATCTCTTAATAAACCGTTACCCAACGATAATACAATCTTCGTGTGAATACACACAAGGAAATGAGACTATTGATGCGGTGTAAAGCGGTTGCATGTCACAGATCTAGGGCGAATAGATAACAAAGCTCTTGAACAGTGAGGAGTGCTTCATAATGGATTGATTAATTGCCTCTGCCGCTGTCACTTCAACGGTGCTAACAAGAGACTGTTGAGATTATTTATTTATTTATTCATCATTACATATACAATGAAAACATAAAAATATAAACATTATAAGCTACCATGCACATGTAATTGGAGGCCTTATCACTAATAGTGGTAGACCAGGCAATCAAGATAATATTTGTGTCAATAGTTTTAATATTCATTTTTTCAAATAAAAAGTAGCCTATGTTCATTCTGATATGTCCAAGAATATTTGTACAAAATTTCATGACGATCGATCGTCAATCGTAACAAATATCCCTATTTTCATGGTGGAATCAGGATTTATTTTAAATTCTATAACTAGATTTTGTTTCGTGTTCTTTTTTTATAACATAAGGGGCAAACGAGCAGGCGAGCCAGCTGATGGAAAGTGGTCATCGCTGCCCATCCACATTCGCAGAGCTTGACAGCTCTAGAGTGGTTTGCCGATCTTTTAAAAGGATAACTCTTCTTAAAGCAACCCATATCGTTATTCAATAGAATGTAACATTATATTACTAATTTCTTATTAGGTATTTCAATCTCACTGAGCTGCTATCAGTAGGTTCGTGATTGTGTCGTAGCATAATACATATACTACATATACATAGCATACGTCAATATCAAAGAAGAGCAAATATGTCCATCTGGGATTAACGCATTTCTTTAAATAAGGATTTTCTTTCTATAACATGAGATGAAAGTTGCCACATAAATTAACAAATTCTTAACTGAAAAGACTATAACACGTAAAAATCTTTACTCGATTCTAATTTTACGTCTATTGCGTCATATGACACGGTTCATTGTACAGGACTATGTTTTCCTAACATTTGATTGTGTAACACATTGAAGTGGTGTAACTCTTGCGATATTGTTTTCTCAAACACGGCTCAGGCGTTTTGTAATGTTAGCAAATGTATTATGGTTAGCATAATTCTACTATGCATGTGTACTTCACTTAAAAATGGTTATATAATTAGGTAATTAGCAGTTGCCCGCGACTCGCTCCGCGTGGACTTTGATATAAACTTTGACCCCCCCTCTTCCCCGCCACCTTTTGGGGTTGATTTAAAAAAAAGTAGCCTATGTCCTTCCCCAGGCTCTGTGTACCAAATTTCGTTCTAATCGTTTCAATAGTTTAAGCGTGATGGAAGGACATTATACTATTAAGTATGGATTGTTAGTTCCAGAAAGTTTTCACGTCAAAAAAACTGATTAGCATTGCGTTTTCTTTAGTCATTTCTTTTCCAATGTAGATACATAAAACAATTCATTATAAGATTTATTTTGTTAAAAGAAGTTACATTGTAGAAATAAGCTAGAACAGAAGCTAATAGAGGTCGTCTTTTGGTTGTGGTATTGGATGCCCGTGTTACTGATTGCTGCAACCAAAGTTTTACCTACACACTACCACAATAATGCCATTTCACCAAGACAGAACAACTTATGAGTTGCTTGCTGGGAGGTAAGTGATGGTGACAACTCTAATAGAGAGAGTTATGTAGGAAATAAGACTTATACGTGTTTAGACATGTCGGAAAAGAGTGCAGAGGAGTCATGACCAGTATTGGTCATTGGTGTCGTATCGGTGTAGTGTCAATTGGTCGGTAGAACTGTAACGATACCCGTGCTCCTTTTCTTGGAAACTAACAGGAGGATTTTCGTATTATAAAAAAGGTAGGAAAGAATAAAAGTATAAAATTTTTGTTCGTTTTTTTCATAACGTGGGTAATAAAGAAATTGGGAATAAATGTATTTGTGAGATTGTAGGTAATCTTAAGATTACAGATGAAAAACTTGATTGCATTTTCATTTTTATCAGGTTAATTTTTAGCATAACGTGACAGCCACAAACAATGAGAGTTTCTTATAATTAAAGAATTTATAGCATTGATTGGAGAGCGAAAGCATTGCGCTTTAAGAGCCTTTAACTAAAACACTCATTCAAAAAGGTAATTAAACTAAGATTATTATATATAAAACTATTAGGTAAATGTCTTTCTAGTTACCTTGATAATAAAGGAATTGTTAGACATTCCATACCAATAGGTTTAATGCCCGAATCGTACGATAAAAATTTGTTGACTTTAAAACTCAATTTTCATTTTCATATTTCGCCTTTAAAGTACTACGTAAATAAGCACAGTAGCACCGCAATTCTCGAAAGCCATTTAATTGAAACGAAAAGCATTTAAATCAGTGACATCGTAAAAAATCATCATAATACCCATAAGGCAAGAACAGTACTAATTAGCGCTCCGAAACAGTTAATACCTCATAATTACGGCCATTGTGATTACGCAAAGCCAATTTCACGTAATGAGTGCGTAAACCGACAAAGGCGTTATGAATAAATAACGCTACAATGGTACAAAAAGGTTTCACAAAAAACCTTTTATTGATGGTGTCTCGTTTCTTCTTGCGCTGTTCTCGATGCTATCTTGTTCTTGGAAGGGTTTTTGTGTGTCCCGCTCGCGCTTGTTGGTCCCGTATAAGTGCGTCTCGGTCTAACTTCAATCGATACTAGACACCCACGACAACCAGTTGTGAATGCCGCTACTAAGATCCGCAGTTGGGAAGCGTTGTGGTTCAATTAATTTTCTTTAATTGTTGTTGTTTTTAAAGGTCTGAGATCACTTTTGACATGTTACTGTTAAATTAAAGTAAGATATATTTTAGCTGTTGTTTATACAACATGAAATAAATATTTTCTGGGTTTAATTAACTTTATCAGAAACCAAATAGAATTGTTGCAATATAGTCGTTTTTAGCTAAGAAAATATACTCGAATCAAAATGAGTATATCAACCGTAAATTTAACCCAAGTATTACACAAAGTCGTACTTATTCTACAAATATTCATTAAATGATAAATTATTTTCAAAAACAAAGTAAAGTCTAAATATAAAAATTGTACTTAAAAAATTGAACCACAACGATTCCCGAAACTGGTCTCGAAATTCTTCAAGTTGGCCTCAATGAAATAAACGCGTGGCGACCGGCGTGCTTTATACTCGAGAGAGGCAATTTATTTATTTTTTATTTATACTCCATTTCCCATGGCGGCCCGTTATCCGGTCAAAGCTATTAGGATTTGCCTTTTTATTTCGTGTTCGTTGTCTGTGGCGATATTGCCGCGTTTTTCTTTTATTTAATCTGTGTACAATGTAAATGTCAACTCAATTGACAGTTATCTGCGCATGCACTATCGTTGTCAAAAGAGATAACCTTTTTTTATGTTATCTAAACATTGTTTTTATATTAATATCGATTAGTTATTTATTATTTATGGTTTCTTATAAAAAAATATTTTGAGTTGTACCTACATCACTATAGTCATCCGCCAAATATTGCCCAGCCTTGTTTGATTAAACCAATTATAATTGCAAAACTAATAACAAACGGAAAATAATTCGTGTTAGACATTACACATTCCAACTTTCATAACATTTTAATAACATTCTATTAACAAGTAAAAAATGAAAAAATAATCAACATAATAATTATGTAAATTATTATTGTAAAGGATATTTAAGTGTTTATATATTTCTTTCCGGGCGACCATAAGTAAATATGGATGTTGGATACTCGTAAACTTCTTTACTACATATAAATTAACTCATAAGCCGCGAAATTATAGTCTATGAAAGACTACTTATCTATGCAACTATTAGTACGCCATTTTGAATTTACGCGGGAAGCTTCATTATGTGATATGTCTGATATAAAACTTGTCAGTTTAAAAATAAACAGATTAATTGGCTGCAGACAAAACACTGCTTATAGAACCAATGGACCTATCTCCAAAAGGCTCTTCAGCGACTACGCTGAACTAACTGTGTACTAACACAAAATACGATCGACAGTTCTCGAAGTTTGCTGCCTTCATCTAACAGTATAAAACCTCCTTATTTATTCAACTATAGGATACTAGATTTTGACTAAAGATCACCATTAAACAAAGTTAAAGCTTAAGATAGCGCGCTAGCCTAAAAGCACCCATCACTTTTGCCCTAAAAACACTAAATGTGTTGCGATGGGAAAAACTACGTCTTATGCGAAATATTTAAAATGTCTACATAATCATGCTTGGTAATTTAAATGCTTTCGTGTTAAAAGCTTATTAAACACTGTGTCAGGCTGCTATCAGCAAGTCCGCGCAGAAAACAGCTCTTTGGCTTACTAGAGGGAGTAGTATAGTACGCGTCACGAATCTTTAGCGCTGAACAAAACCTGCGCAGAAGTCAAAAATAAGGTATCGCGGTAGCGGCGCGGCGCGCGGGGCGCGTGATCGTTGGGTGCGCGAGCGTTGATTGGTTGTCCCAGTCGTGTTGTTTTCTCGCACCAATACGTCAATTACGAGCCCGATTCTACCGATGCGGAGCTATTCTCGTCAATCGCTAAACATAAGTGACGCGTACTATACAATACCTTTCGTTAAAAGTCGGCAACACACTCAACAGTATGAGTGCTTATTGACAGCATTGAAAGGGTCTCTTTATTTTCTCTAAACTATGCTATAGATACTGAGAGTCGGTTCCTCATGAACAAATGTCGTATTTATGGGTGACGGTTGAAGGCTTTTCTTTTACGAAACGAATATTCTTAAATCTAATGCTATATAAATGTTTCTTTCTTTCTTTCTATATAAAATAAGAGAGGAACGGTGTGTGATCACGTTTTTCGATTAAAAGCCTCATCGATTCGGATTGGTACATCATATATTGGATCTTTTCTCTTAGTATACATATACCTATAAGGTATATTAAACTAAATCTCATATCGCTGCATATTCTATATATAATTTGGTTAACAGTAAAATTTACCTTACGCTTTAATACTTAACGACAACTTAAACTCGCCTCAAATAGTTTTTTACGAATACAGAAACAAATTCACAATAAACCGACTTGAGGGGCACTTAAATTTGATTTTCGTTTGAGAATTCGGTCAATAAATACCTATAGTGATTAATATTCAATGCACGCGTCCGTCCGTCCGTCCATCGGTCCATAGTTGTTTGATACCTCGCGACCGGTTCCATATAATTGACATTTTGCTCTGATAACATTGCTTCGTAGAATAAATTCTTTGCGATAACAATTGCTTACACTGTTTTCTTATAATAAATGTTTTTGTGAAAACATCTCTAAGCTATTAGGCCGAATTTTATACTATCGAAGACAACACTATAACTTCGCGTAAAAAATTGTCAAAAATTGTTGATTGTGTTAATATATTTTGTTTTGTTGACTGTACACAGGCACGCTTCTTTAATCAACATTTCAATCATAGCTGTAACTTATAGAAACAATAAAACAGTTATTTAGTAGTCTAGGCTTTTGAACGTATGTAATAAATTTACAAAAAAATCTAAACAGCTTTAATAAGAATAAAATAATTCACTTAATTGTAGGTACAGGATTAATACAACAGTTAATAATTGTAAGGGATAGAAATTTCGATTGAAGCTTGTTTGCCAACAGATGGCGCCAAAAAGTAACTACCATTTATTTTATTTGGGACATCATATTATCTTATGCATAATCTTAATTTATTTACATTGACTTGACTAATTGGACATTAAATGAAATGTTAAAATCTTACTTTGTTTACATTATCGAAAAATAACGCTATAAACTTTATAGCGTTATTTTTATAGTATAAAGGTTCTATAATTATTAATTAAAGGTTTATCAAAGCGCGAAATGTATTAATTCATTTTAACACAACGTAAAATTAAGACGTGTTTTACACTTTTTTAATGTACTAAATAAAACACACGAATAAGTAATTGAGTTCCAAAATAATGTTGCTATGAATAGAAGAATTAAAAAATCATGTTTTAAAAACGTTTAGAAGTAGGTAAATATTTTACGTTTACTGCATTGTAAGTGTATTTCCATTAGCCATGGATGAGCATAGCTGCTTAAATTAAAAGCCTTCATACAAAGTAGCGTACTTACTAAGTAGTTGTGTGTAATTTCGTTTCTTAGAACTCGGTGATATGTTATTACGGCTGAATGATTATATACAATTCTTGCCTTTTATCTTCCACCAAAATAGGCATTGATTTTTTTTGGAATTGTATACGTAAGTGCGTTTTTTGTAAAGCGATATTTCGGATAAGTAAACTGTTGGTGTAGAATTTCAAACATCGAAAATTTGGTTCAGAAATGTTTCTATATTTCCAACGAAGCAGTATTTGTTAATAATTTAAAAACCTTTTTTACGATAATTATTATATTAGTTTTTACCAATTTATATACCAACTACAAAAGTACATAATAAGATTTAAAATTACAACCAAATTATTATAACAACATGTATTGTAGAATTTGTAGATATCTATTAAATGCGGTCCTTGAAATATTTTATTATATTATATTAAGCATTAGAAGTATTAATTTACAAGGATCACCAGATGTAGGTATTTTATTTGGTTAATAAAAATTCAACCATAGAATATTTCTGTAATAAGTTTTCAATGTGTTAACATACTTTTGTGGTCGGACGTAATCAAATATACCATTTTCTTTATATTATGGTCAGATTACCATCCATGCTTACCATCCATTAATATTATAAATGTGACATTGTGTCTATCTGTATGTTTGTCTTTCTTTCACGGCAAAACGGCTGGACCGATTTAGTTGAAATTCGGTATGCAGATAGATGATATCCTGGATTACAACATAGGATACTTTTTATCCCGGTATTGCCCCGGGAACGGTAACTACGCGGGTAAAACCGCGGAGAATGGTTAGTTTACCATAATATGGCTGAAAGAAATCATTAGTTCCCACAATCGATTTATATGCAAAAAGTGATTCCCAAATCGCAACAAGTTACGCCTATTTACATAAACTAGTTACATTATTTTTCCCTTATTTTCCATATTGCGAGGGTCCGCTAGGGTTGCCGCTACTCCCAATTCTCATGACATTAATATTCAAATTATATTAAAGTTAATATGACTATTCATGGTATAACATCTTATGCATAATTTAGAAAGTTATACATAAGACTAGCTTGTATCTAATACATAAATAAAAAAACGCCCACTAATCTAAAAATTACTTTATTCGTGTATGACACGAAATGAGCAGGCAGTCAAGGGTACCCGTGACCCCGCCATGAAGCGGTTTGGTGGAACAAAGTGGGGTTTTAGTCGGTAAGAGTCCGACATAACCTACAGTCCAACCCCGAGGGCTGTAGGTATGCATGAGCATTTCCCCACTATAAAAAAAAGGCAATTTAATCAGGATTTTAGCTGCTAAAATCAAGATTTAATGTCAAAAATGTAATATTTAATGCTTTTACTTTTAATAACAATCTTATTTAAGTACTAAAATCGGTATTCATTATTAATATTGTTTGCTAATTTGCATAAAACTCCGGCACTACTTTGAGTAGGTAATATAGGCTATTTAATTTAAGGCTGGGCTTGGGCTTTTCATGAAATGTAGTTATAAAAAGCTTTCATATATTAATTATAATGTTTTACGATAAATTTTAAAATCCAATAAGAGGACACCGTCTAATTAAGCAATGATTAATTAATACAATGTTAGGTATATTTATGTCAGCTAGCGACAACCCTACGCCTCGCCTCGCTAAACAAATTTCCGAACATCCACCCCCTTTCATACAGTTTCTTGACAGAGAAAGTGCTAAAGCTTGTTAATAAAGTATTAGAAGACGTGGACGAAGTTTATTGTTTTCCCTTCATCTTGTTTGCTGGAGATCGTCACACGTGTAAGTCGCTTTATAAGTAAAGCCTTAAGTCGTTTTTGTTACTTAAATCCACTTTTGAAATTGAAAGATTATATGATGTAGACTTTGACTTTCATTTGTAGATGCTTCATTTTTTATAAGCGTTTAAATTATAAAGCTTTTTATTAACAAAATAATTTTCATAACGTATTAGACAGATCTGTCTTACTTAGATTAATTTTAAATGTATTTTGAAGCATTTGAAATTGAAAACGTCACGGACTTCAAAACTTTACCTCTATAGAACTAGTATTAAAGTTGTCGATGAATGAACTCTTTTGATGAGGACTATTGAATCGCGGCTATGAAAGAAATGGAGTAAAAAGGACACAAGAGGATGGCTCTTTATGACTAGTGATTTTAACTATAATTTTAAAATTCCTACATAAATTCCAAGTAACATATGCTTTTTTACACTTCACCTAATTTAAAACTTATTGCAATGTTATTTAATACTAGCTGACCCGTGCCCATTTCGTTGGGCATAATTTTAACAATCCTTTTTTTTAATAGCCTGTGACACTCAGCAATAATGGTGGCTTTCTATTGGTGAAAGAATTTTTAAAATCGATTCAGTAGATCCTAAGATTACCCCTTACAATTTAACAAACACAACCAATTTTACTTTTTATAATTAGTATAGATATATTCGATGTTTCTTTTCGTCTTTTTTTCTTGTAATATTTTGGAGCTGATATTACTTTGACGTTTTGTACCATGATTGCAAATCAGCCTCAAGCAATACCATCTTGAAAGAGATATTAGTCTGTTTGTCATGCGTTTGTTTGTTAATTATAGGCCTAGACTATAGGCCATATTCCTCCCCATTCTACTTTATCATAATTCATAAAACATTAAAAAGGTACTTTTACAATCTCATATTCCTTTAATAGTTCATCAGGTAAGTTAAAAATTCAAATCGAATTGATTAGGCATTACGAAACTCTTACCTTATTATCAAAAGACCAGATAAGCCTTTTGAGAAGTCAGTTTTTGTCTTGTATTAGGTATTTGCGGGCACGTGGCGGCAATTTGGTCAAGCGACCGTAATATCGGATTAGTTGCTTACACCCCATTGTGTTTGGGGCGCTATTGTCTGTTGATAAGGTGCGAAAACATCCCTTGAATTTGGGGCCGGTTTTGTCAATTTCATTCGAGATTGTGATAGTATTGTCTTATCACAAAAGTTATGGCGTGTTTTAGAGTTGTTTTTGTTTTTAAGAATTAATATTATATGTACCTTTTGAATATGCTATATTATGAATAATATATATATTATGAATTATTTAAACAGTCTCGAAAATATTCAAAAGGTAAATGTTTAATGTTCAAGCTACGATGTAGGTATTTATTATCATATACGTAATAAAAGCCTTTAAGTATTCCTAAATAAACTTTATAAAATTTGATTTATTGTCCATTTATGTAATAATTACTATGTAGCGTCAACATAAAACTTGAAAGAGGGCATTAAAAATTTACGTCCTTATAAACAAGAATTAAACTCACTAATTGGGTGCTTAAATAAAATTGCCAATTACCGTGTGATGCCGGGTGTCGCGGTGTTTAATTTACGGAGCTGCGCGGGTTATCCGGGCGCTCCCCTGGGACCCGGGCATAGCCGGATCAAACCGGATTAGGGTCAGCTATATGTGTAGATTTTTGGGTCATTTTAAATTCTTAAAACGTGTAACGTTGTAATGGGTTTAATTAATGAAAGGGCATGATTAAAGAATTCACGTTTAACTACTGAATTATGAAAATTATATTCATCTGAAAACCAGCACAGTGTTTATTTTATTTTAGAAACATCATTATATATAATATTGTGTTGCTTTTAATAAAATATATATGTATATCGTGGTAAAGAACAATGATTTTAAGTCTTTTTTTCTTAATAAAACCAGTCTTGAAATTGTTAAAAAATAAACAAAAATTGTGTTATAACATCTATTGTTATAACTTACTTCTTTATACTAAATAAGCGTAACTTTCCAATTTTTACTAATGTAATTGTATAACAAAAATGGCACATATAAAAAAATACTAGGTTTCTTGGACTAATCTTACTTTGAGTAGCTTTCCGTCACCATAGATCCATTTATCTTCATGCCGATTTCATTCTTCAATCATCTTTCTGAAGGAAATATACTAGAAAAAACGTGTAATATATGCGAGTGAAGCCGGGGCGGGTCGCTAGTATTAATATATACTATTTCAAACGTAACCAAAAACGGCAATGTATCAACCCTACAGTTTCCGGAACAGTGACAGTTTTCCACAACCGCAAATCCATTTATCTTCGTGCCAATTTATTTCGCTCATCATCCAAATATTATACGCATCTATCTTGCTGTAAAAAGATTGCAATATTATTTTAAGTAAACGGGAAAAATAACAGGTGAAGTGATAATATTTTTACGTTTGGATGACAATAATATTAATATATAGACCTCAGGCCCTACGTAAAAAAAAATTGTGACCTCAATTAACGTTAAAGCTTTATAGTAAGGACCCCGTGGTGACCCTGGTGAACCTGGTGAATATTACGAAAAAGTATGAGACGCAGGTAGGTAGCTTAACTTTATAAGCACCAGTGTAGGAAAGTAGACCTTAATTAACTTAGATTTAAATTCAATCACGCAGGATTTTAAGTAAGTATTTATTTATGTTTTTTTTCTCTTTCGCGCAAAAACTACACTATGGATTTGGCCCTTCGTTATTCGTTTGATCGAAAGCGATAAAGTCTCCCTTTAAAATTTAAATTAAAGAATATTAAAGAAAAATTGGGAAACCGGAGCGGGTTACTAGTTTAATAATTAGTTCTATTATTATATTTGTAACACAAGATGGCGCTGTTGCGCGCCCATTTTATTTAATATTGCAAAGGTATATTCCAATTGTTTATTTTTAAATGCTGTTTTAATTATAATAAGTCACGGTTCTTAGTCTTATAATCAGAAACAGTTTAAATTTTCTACTAATTAAGCAATAATTATTGTGACCTAACTTAAATTAAGCCAAATTTTTGCAACAATCTACACGCATTATTAGACTAAGTAGATAATAATTAATTGTATAAAAGGTCTAATAGTAATAGTATTGAAGTATATTAAAGAATTTGAAGACTAGCTGTGTCGAATTAAAGTAATATTATGGCTTATTGGCAATGATTCGTGTAAAGTTAAATTAAAAACATTTTGATATCGGACGACGCGGCCAATTTCATGCGTCATTACCGCAACACGCTCACTCATTTGGTACTGAGATATCTGTTATAGCAAACGATAATAGTCTTTAACACTAGGGTTTAAGATTCATTTTAAATGGTTTTTGCTGCTAGGGCTGCGTGTAGGTAAAACAGTGCAAATCAATGTAGAAATAATAAATAAATATTTATAAAAAAACTCTTTATACCTAATGGATTTTAAGAGGGGATTAAGTTTCGTGAATGTATTAAATACAAAATAAAAAAAGTGTAAACTTAATGAATAGGGTTACATATAAAAAATTAAGTTATGAATAGATATATACAAAAATAGTAAAGTTAAATAAACACTTAACTGGATAAATATTTAAAAAAGAATGACCCGAAAATAATGAATAATTTTCGAAGGTAGCAGCCCTAGCGGCAATTGGAAGTAAAATCAAATCGGTCACAGTTTACGAGTTACGATCGAGAACAGATTGGTATTTGTGCGTGAACGGGTATTTATGGCCCGTCCATTTATCACCGATGTTTCATTAGACACTGCCTCAGCGGCGGGCTTAACCCGTCCGAGGCCTGGGGCGGCGAGGCCCGCTTAGGTGGTCTATAAAGATACATATGTACCTAGTCATCCATACTTTTTATAAATAGGAAAGTGTGTCCGTATGTTTGTCTTTCTTTCATGGCAAAACGACTGGATCGATTTAGTTGAAATTTGGTATGTAGACAATCTGTCTATTTTGTCAAAATGGAAATCTACGAAAAACATTTTTTGCATGAAAGAATAACAAACATACCTAGATCATAAACACATTCTCACAAAGTCAAATTTATAATATTAGAAGGATTATTGCATTTAGTTCCAACTTCAGAATTTGTAATATTCGATTAGTGTCTACATATAATTATATAACACTAGCTGACCCGTGCCCACTTCATTGGGCATAATATTAATTATCCTTTTCGGTTTTTATATAGCCTATGACACTCAGCAATAATGTGGCTTTCTATTGGTGAAAGAATTTTTAAAATCGATTCAGTAGATCCTGAGACTATACCCTTACAATTTAACAAACACACAAACTTTACTTCTCTATAATATTAGTATAGATTATAATGATTTAATTCGCATCATATGCGTCTTTACCTTTAATTTATAATGTTAAAGCTAAGTCTATGAAGTTGTTTACGATCATACGTAAGAATAAATTAGGTATAACTGATTCATACGAAAATCTTGATAAAAACACCTACTATTTGTTTGTTGAAAGTTCAAATTTCAAGCAACGATGGTTCTTCATTTCCATGCTATCCGATTAGGATTTTCGACTTTTAGTCATATAAATTTTAACACAACATTAACAGGCTATTCAATACCGAATCTATACTAATATATAAAGCTGAAGAGTTTGTTTGTTTGTTTGAACGCGCTCATCTCAGGATCTACTGGTTCGAATTGACAAATTCTTTTTTTATTGATTTGACCATTTATCG
>DWAJ01003272.1:0-15192 GCA_018238005.1 Eurema mandarina
GAATATTTACTGCGCAGTAGAATAAAAAAGTGTTATGTCTTGGTGATAATTTTGAATTTGTTTGGTGTATCATAGTTTGTTGGCCAAGTAGTTTAATTGCAGCAGAATAATTTGATGGGGTTAAAAGTAATATTTTAGAGATTTATACATAGGTGTACATTTAGATTTTTGGTGAACAGTTTAAAATTATCCTTATTTAAATACTTAATTAAACTCGAATAACGACGGGTTAAGTTTATGTGTAAGTGAAACGCAGGCAAAATTTCGCTTATTATACTACGATGTAATTTGAGAACTATAAGTAAAGGATGGCATTCCATTGCTAGTTTTATATACTAAATATGTAATGACTTTCACAGATACGACACTATGATCAGTCGCCTACTTGTCTCGCCAGCTGCATCCAAACCTGCATCGAATTAACAAAACTTGTTGGTATTCAAATTATGAAAGCCTAGCTGTATCTTTGCGGTTCACTGACAATATTTAAATAAATATATTCTGTTAGTAAGCAATGAAGATCTGTGCCTAAGTAGGGATTTTTTGTTTTTCCTAGGCATATTATATAAAAGAATTACTTTAAGGAAAAAGCAGTATAGGCGATATATATAGCCTAATAGCATGGCTCTACCATCTCGTTAGATAATGTTATAAATAAGTTAATTTTGTGAAGATTTGATATTTTTCAGTATGGAGTCACTTGTTTAGATAAACAAGATAGTAAATACTAGACGGGTTTTTTGTTTTGTGAAAAGTCACATACACATTGAGTATCATGACATATATGTACATAGTACGTATATAACTTTATTAACCGAAAAATATATTGAGAAAAGTGTGCCTTTACATGTTTGGAATGGGATATAGCTAGCGTGAGGTACAAACAATTTGAATAGATAGTTAGAAGCTAAATGATACGAAAATGAAACGTTTAATCGGGTGCCATTTGGTCTAATTAGCCAATCGTTTAAATATTCGATTACATCCAGAGGGTGAGTTTACTAGAGACCTATGAGTGAACTAATACTAGTATGACAGTACATGAACGAGTAAGTGATTGATTTGTGAGGGGAGGCAGCGTAGTCAGTGACCGCGGCCAGGTGCGAGCGGCCATCGACACCATAAAATTAATAACCCGTCGAGCCTCCTAACCAATGCACTCTGGAGTCAGGTGCACTTCACACATGACGCAGTTCTGCCGCGATTTGTACCTACCAGCGTTTCTTCACCGTTCTTTTAACATTTGTATGAAATGTCTTCGAACGCGATTTAACTATACTAATAGAATAATAGAATGCTAGAGTTATTGATTTGCTTCGTGAGTGTTTGACACATATTCTTGGAGGTATCAGAATGAAAATAGGCTAATTTTTAATTCTATTCAATGCGAGTAAAGCTGCAGATAAAAGCTAATAAAATATAAACCCAAAAGATAAAAATGAGATCAATTTTTCGCGAGTGAAACCGCTGGTCTTAAATACTAGTTAGGTATATCGTTTATTAACTGACGTTTTGGAAACTTTATTTAATAAAGTCTTGAGATGGCTTACCTAATACCTTACAATGTTGTAACATTGCGACGTTAATTTTGTCTGATTATCAACCAAATGATTAAAAAGTAGATACTTAATATTTGTTTTATTATTTTTTAATTTTCTAGTAAATCTTTATAACACAGCAAATGAATTTTCCAATCTCTATAAATCATATTGGAAAGTATCTATTAGACGTAAGCTTATTTTTATGACTCAGGAGAAAAAAATCAACAACAGTGTGAAAGAACCTTAAAGCTCATCGAATTGAATATATTACGGCGTTCCAAGAGCTATGTCTCAGTATCATACGGAATGTTACTTATTGAATTTTTTTACTTCTTGAATGCCAACCATTCCTGCCGCCATAGACCTAGGCATCTATCCTGTGGTCAATGTGCTTCTTATCGCGTTACAGTATTAAACATCAATGGAATACGAGTTACGACTGTTTCTTAATGGATCCTTTCATAACTTGTTAATAGTATTATCGCGCATAATAAAATATTCCATTTGTAAAATCACCAATCAAAAAATCATAATGGAACCTTTTCATCGCCACGCTCCATTCAACTTTGGTTTTTGTATTTAATTGTATACTTAATAGTGGCTGTGGATTGATGTGATCCAGCAGTGAGGTGCGGGGCGGGCTCTCGGACGAAGGCGGGGGAGGGGGCCGCGGGGAAAGGGGGGAGAGTGGGGCAGCGGAGGAACGTATTCCACCGAGACGGTAAGTCTGTCTGATAAAAGAGGATTTTATCCGCTCGATTTAGCATGAAATTGGAACACAAAGTGAATAAAGCCACAAGATTGTAAACATGATGGGAATCCTCTTTTTACTATGGGCATTCGTATTATTTAGGTACGGTTTTTTATCGGCCACTATATTATTTCCCACTGTTAATCGTCCGTTTACTACCTTGTTAACCCTCTTTAACGAACCGATTTTTCTGTTCAATTATTAGGTACTAGCACACTGGTTAGTGGAACATTTATAGCTTTTTACTTTCTGAGTGTAATTGATTCGACGTTTACATGATTGTAAAGTGGACTCCATACGTTTGGATCCGAATCGGTTAACTTAAAAGGATAGAATCGTTGTAAGTACTTCGAAGGGAATTTTAAAAGCTCGTAAAGTGTGGGTGTAAATCAAGAGAGTCGCGCGTTCCCACGCGAGAGCGTAGCCTCACATCCAGCAGAATGAATGACTCACTGAACTCAAAGCTCCATTTCCACAAGTCATAGTGCAATTAATAATATACGGCATCCTGTCGAATTATCTCTCGTCGTGGCAGGGGTCCGGGCGGCTTTAATTTACCACAATGGTTCTGAGAAGCGTCGGTCGGCTAGGCGGGCCGATTCTTCGACGAAAACAAACAGAAAATAATTATCATAAAGATGAAGAGCGGCCGCTCGCCTCGCCGCTGCTAATGGGAGCCCACCTGGCAGCCGCGAGCTTCGACCCACACACGCGTCGCCCGCCGCTCGCCGCACACCGCACACCACACTCACTAGGTACACCGTACACCGTACACCACACGCCAGACACCGACCACACTGTACCAATACACTCGCTCACATTCCACGCTCCACGCAAGATACACCCATCCAGCCAGTCATCTCCGCTACGCAGGGACATGATCGACTTTTGATACAGGATTTAGACTTAACACCAACGTAGTTACACAGCTTTACAATTTGAAACATAAAAGGCTTAAAAGCTTTCAACGCTTAGCGCTATAATTATGAGGTTGTTAAATAAAAGAACATTTCAAATAAAACATTAAGTATATTCTAAGGGTACTGCGTTTATAACATCAAAATTCTCGTAATGTTATGTGTAACGATAATTTATAAAGTAATTAATTATTATAGTAAATCATATTTTTGTTTGGTACTGCAATATAACTTTTTAAAGTTTTCATTCAACTTTTTGTATTGATAAACATACAGGTAAAAAGATGAATCACTTTAATTAACATGACGTCATCCATAATTAACGCCTCTCTATAAGGTACTCAATCTTTAGAATGCGTATAGCCTAAGGTCTACAGGGAAGTCTCCAAACTTTTTTGTAGTATCGACGAAGTAATACATATATTTTTTAATAAGAAACAGATAACGAAAAATACTAAACAATCAATTACTTACCTAACCTATGCATGGAGTATGTAGGGATTAATACATTTTATTAAGAAAATTTTAAAAAACCCTTCATTTTTATTTGCACCTTGACGTAGGTAGTAGTAGATACCTATCTACGTTTGTAAATAAGGTCCTAACTATTCATTTCATTAAAACTTTCATTTTGTGTAAAATTCTTTACATACAATAAATAGACAACTATTTATAATCTATAATAAAAAAAGTCCTAATTGTCATGTTCTCGAAGCTTGAAAGGGTCTCACTTTAAACGATAAGGTTGTGTTGTCACCAATTTAACACTGCGACCGCTATCGAACTGTGAAAGCCAGAGATAAAATACTTTACGGAATTCCTCGAGGGACTGAGTCAAAATACAGTTTTTCTCATTCTTTTTTCGGCATCCACATTTCAGAGAGGTTTTTGCGAAGATTCCAAATCGCATCAGTCGGGTGGTCCATTAATGTTGGAACAATGGTCTACCCAGTTTATATTATCTTTTTTATTTTTGAAAACCATGAAAATCTGTCTTAAGCGAGATGCATCGTCTAATTACTAAGGTTTAATTAGACGATGTCACAATTGCTTTCATTAATGTATATATTATGTTCCCTAATATAATAACTTCCTCGAACAAACTTCAATTTTCTAAAAGGTAAGAGAGGCGTGTAAGAAATGTTTAGTGTAGATAGAGACATCTTACTATTCGTAAAAAATGCCCTTATAAAAACACTATTCCGTCACATCTATTTAATGTAAAATAATTGGCTGTTAAAATTTAAAAACTCTAATTATATTCTAACTCGTCAAAGAAACATCGAAATTATTTTTGTAAACCTACACAAGTACATGCATAGGTACGTATTAACGTTTCTCACAATTAAATTTCCGTTCACGCGTTGATATAGTTTCTGGGAATGATCGTAGCTTTATGAGCCAGAAAGTATATTGTTTAGTGTGTTAAGAATTTTTATCAATTATGATATTCCTTAGCCACAGGCGACCGCCGCGGGGTGTCCGTCAGGTTAACATGAAATCAGTTCCCTTAAACATTTATAAACATAAATGCTTACACGTCTTCGTAATTATTTTTATGACTAGTGCTTTCAAGATCAGAATACAGATATACGTTTTAAATATTCGGCTAAACATCTAATGGTACAGGTATATATAATTAATGTATGTTTTATCTTTTAACAACAGTGACAAAAGACAACATTACCTACTTATATTGAGCTCTGATTATTTGCACGCGTAGTTTAAGTTCTACCTATTGGCATTTGGCAATACCGGGATAAATTGTAGGTAGGTACCTATCCTAAGTGCGAGTTAAAAGTTTGAAAGTTTTAGACTTCCATTCACCCACTCGTCCATTTATCCTCACAAACTTTCGCATTTATAAGTAAGTACCTACCTAATATCTAGCTACAAGTAAAAAGAAGTAAGATTAGTTAGGATAACAGCCGAATTGAGTCAGCTTGCACCAGGGTGGGTCCACTATCCCACTGAAATATAGAAACCAGTATCAAGTAGAAATAGCTCGTTAGATATGTAATTGCATTTCGTTTGGTAAGTGGAAGCACCGGATGCTCCTCTCCTTTGCCCCATTTTTCTATCTCCTTTATTATTATAAGGAGGTAGAAAGAAGAACTATTGTTCTTTCCTCATTTCTTTGTGGCCGGCGTCTTACTCGTGAGGCTTTTCGATTGAAGGTCTTTAGGCGGAGATCGTCGATTTTATTTCGGCTTACCTACTACCATAAAATATTTAAAAAATCTTGCTATTTTTAATGCTCATATTTGTATATTTCAGTAGAGGGCTGTGAATTGTGACTTGGGTTAGGTAATATAACAACGGAATCTTAGTACTTAAATCGGGTAGATACCTACATTTAATTGGTCATAGAAGCATCCTACAGTGTTCTCGCATCGACCTTGGGCACAGGTTTGTTTATTTTGTATATAATTATTTCATATTACATCGTGCAAAACGAAAAGCAGTGTTATGTTTGTAAACGATCACGAAAAGACGGCCGGGAGCCTTGAGGAGTGCAGCTAACACGTTACATCTTAACCCAACTTCAAAAGCAATCTTAAATTCATTGATATTTGTATATAAGAAGCATATCATGCGATTGAAACTCTCCACGTAAATAAATAAGATTCATTTTTGAATGCATATTCGCGATATCCACGTATGTGCCCCTGGAAGCTTCGACAGCGGGCACCCAAATTTGTTTACCCGTAAATCACGCTCATTGTTTGAATAAGTCTATTTTGAAGCATTAGCGTGAAGCGTTAACCACGAGATTCGAGCTAAATATCGTTTCGTTTAAAGTGTGGGAAGTAACAACAAATTGCGCACTAAAGAAAAGCTTTCGATAATAACATGTTTCAATGTAATCTAGGTACTAGTCTACACGTGGTTGGAAAACTAAAACATCGGTATATTGTTTGGTATAAGCTTAATATTGTATTTGGGTTCATTGTTAAGCAGAATATAAGGGCTTTTGGACAATCTTAAAAATTATGATTGTTAATTTTGGAGTAAAATTTGTATCGATAAAATGTTTGGTAATAACCAAAAACACAAATATATTCGTGGCACTTTTATCACGAGACACAAAATTTTTAGTCTTCCAATTTTATTAAACACTAGCTAACCCGTGCCCACTTCGTTGGGCATAATGTTAATTATCCTTTTCGGTTTGTTATATAACCTATGACACTCAGCAATAATGTGGCTTTCTATTGGTGAACGAATTTTTTAAATCGGTTCAGTACATCCCTAAATTACCCCTTACAATTTAACAAACACACAAACTTTACTTCTTTATAATATTAGTATAGATTAATATATTTCATTAAATATATTACCTACTAATGTTTTGAACTTTAAATCTTTTGTTTTAAGTCTTTTCAAAATGAGCTAAATTATGATGTCAATAATCCTTATCAACACATATTAAATTAATAAGGAGCTTGAAAGATACTACATATATTTATTTACCTATACTACTTCTATATTTAGAGCAGTAGGTAGCTAAGTTCCTCAGTTAGCATAAGACCGAGATGCGTATTTGGAATAGATATGAGAAACTTATAAAGCATATTGGATAATGATACTTTTCGCCTTTTATTACGATAATAGCAATAGCAAACTCTTATCCATTTTTTTTTAATATTAGAACGGGCAATTGAACAGGAAGTTCTCCTAACTTTGACAATTAAGAAAAACTTCGCGAATACGCAAGAAAAGACGAGCAATCATAGAATATTATGCCTGTGCCACAAAAATATGAGCATTAAACTTACTTATTTAGTTAAGTTTCAAAAACTATAAATAATTATACTATCAAGACACTCATTCGTATGACAGCGCCATCTAGTACGATGCTCAGCACAATAACGGGAAAATTATGTATACTGTTTCCCTTTATTTTGTAAATATATATTTAGCTATTGTAACGTGTAATACATAGCAATACTCAAATCCTAAAAAGCAGCAAATGTAAATTACTAATGTATTTATCCAGTGTGAGTTGATTGAACCCCCAACCCCAATTGTTACCCCTGCACCATAAGCTCGTCAAAATTCATCAAACATCCACATAATAAATAATATACAACCATGTTGCTTGTTTGTTGCTCTTCTCTAAAATACTATTTATCAGGTAAGGCTGAAACTTTAACTATTATCCCCTATTTTAACGGTATAACAAACAACACATTTAAAACTCTGTGGAATGGTTAGTAATGATATAAACAACAAAATCGACATAACATTAAAATTTATTTCTACTTAACTATTTATTATCTACTGTCTAACATACAATATGTTAATAATTTAATAAGTTTCTTGTATAAGAAAGTCTTGTACAGACTTGTTGTATTTCTCTGGTAAAAGGTCTTTCAGTTCATTTCTCGTCAACCAGTTTGATTTGATCTTATTGTTAACAATTCCATTCTTGTAGTTTGCATAATAGAAAAATACCTGAAAAATTATAACAGTAATTTTGTAACAGTTTTAAATATAAAATATATACTTTTTAAATACAGAAAAGAAGAAAAGGATGGAAAATTAAAACATAAACCATAACCCATTAAAAGGTAAAAAAAATCATATTCTATTTCAAATATATTTTCTCTATTTATTATATTAGCGACATCTATTGCCAACTTTGTGAAAACATGTGTGTTCTATTCTATTTATGATGAAATGGCAAATGATCGCTTTTGAGCCTGCGATCATAACTGCCAGTGTCTAAGTGACAGGAAATCAAACTGAAAGAGTTTGACTGGTTAAGGAAAAATATACATTTTATGATTTCCATGTGTAAGCGAGACATAATAAAACAGGCAACCCTATCTTGGAACCTTATGCCGGAATACTGAAGCGCAACCTAAATTTAAGTACAACTTAAACCCGTCCGATTTGACAGTTCTCCATACAATTCTGTCAAAATTACGAGTCTTAAGCCGTGCTTAAATTTAATTTGCGTATGAGTATTTGGCTGTTAGTTATTTAGGAAATGTATTCCGACATTTGATATAAAAATATAATATAAATAAAATAAGACCAATATTAAATTTAAGAAATTAATAAGTTAATTTTTTTTTATACAAATTGAATAAATTTAAAAATAATAAATAACTTACTTTGGCTCCAACTTTTCCAGCTATTTCTTTAGGATACTTGTATTTATAAAATCCACATGGCGCATTTGATAAAAACCTTACATCTAATTCTGTCCCACATGTTTCTTTAAGAACTCTTTCAGCAGTCTGTAAAATAAATGAATTTAATACTTCAAATAAATACCTACTGATATTCATTTGGATAAGAAATAGCAATATATAAATAAATGAGGTATATCCTAGCCTTCATGTCAATATACTGAAGTAAAAACTCTTTAATAATTAATGTTGAAATAAAAGATTGCCTGAAGTTGAAATGTTTTTATAGTATGTTATCATAATAATTGGAAAATTGGAATGACGACTAACAATAATTTATTTTCCATTTTTATTATTTCCTTATTTCAAAAACTTAATACATTGATTTGAAAAGTTTCATGATGTCATGATTTAGATTTATGTATGCTTGCAGCTTTAGTAGTACTTAATTTAATTGATTAAGAAACATTTTGGTCACATATTAATATGCAAGAAAAATGGTATTTGTTTTATTTTGTGTAGTACACTATTACTGTTTAAAACCAGTTTAAGGTTTCCTAGCCTAAGCTTCCAAACCCCTAAATTATGAAATTCTATAAGAAAGAGATTCAAATTAAATATGACACATTAATAGCCAAATATTAAATTAACAAATATGTACACAGTTTTCTCTAAGTATTGTTAATCAAAATAGTTCTGCATATAGTAATTGTAAAGCAACCTACACTTAGGTGTAACTTATTTTTTATGTTTAATTCTAATTCTTTGTATATTTACTTTATACGGTATTCTTCTCTGGGGTAGATCAGCGGAAATTCAAACAATATTCGTTCTTCAAAAAAGGGCTATACATTTCATATATAATTTAAAATCAAGAGACTCATTGCGAGACCATTTTAAAGAAATTGGCACCCTAACGGTCCCGTCACAGTATATTTTTAATAATATATTACACGTGCACGAGAATGCCAACACGTACATAAAGAGAGGTGATTCTCATCAATATAATACGAGGCACAGAGATAAAATTGTTATGCCTGCCTTCCGACTTAGTAAATCAAAAACTCTTTCATGGGGCAGAGTATACTATTCTATAATAAGCTTCCCAAGAGCGCCAACTGCCAAGGATCTGACTTATTCCAAGTTTAGAAGCCTTGTTAAAAATGTCTATATTCTAATTAAAAAGGCGTACTATACATTAAATGAATATATTGAAGACAACTAGACCCTTAGAATGATATTTCTTAACGATCGTAACCTTTTTCATGTATATTATAAATTATAATAGTCGAGTTTTTGTTTATATTTACAATTTTAAAATTAAAGAGTTTCTTGCCGGTTCTTCTCTGTAGAAACTGCCTCCCGAACCGGTGGTAAATGTTTTGTAATACCATGACAATTCAAAAGTGTTACCTACTTTATGTAGCCTAATTGAATAAAGTTACTTTTGACTTTGACTAAGGGACACCCAAATATAACGAGATTCGTTTAAATTAATTAGCGAAGGAATTGTAATAAATTTTAATTTTAAAAAATAGAAAGACGAAACGAAAATAACTGGCTTGCTTTCCATGAGAGAGACAGAAACACGTGCACGGCGCACAACTATAGCAAAAAGTTATAACTTTAGGTCTTAACTTTTATTCCATCCCGAGGACGCAACACGCGATAAGGAACTTCGTTCCAAAAAATATCCTTATTGACTTTGAATCTGATATGGGTCGGATCGCTAAGCATTTTTTAGTCTTGTGAAATGTGGAGGCAAGTTAAAACGCATTTATTTCTTCCAAGGTTTCACTCAATTACGGTTTTATGGCATGAGCAAAAAAATAGTCGTGTTGTCTAATGTTTTATACTTATATAGGAAAGTAATCCTCTTATTTTTCTGTATAGTTTAATGTGGTACCTTATTTTAGGTATGTTATTTTAAACGATTCTACACATCTTTGTAGTATTCTATTTAGTTACGGCTGATAAAGTTAGTTAGATATTATTATAATTACTAGATTTATAAACGACATCTGTAATAATTTACTATGAATGTCGTGTTCTATTGTATTACAGTTATAGTAAATAATAGTAAGTTGTATAATATTTATAAAAATAACCAATTGTTATAAATATAATACAACTTACTATTTATAAATTTGTTTAAAATGCAGTTGAAACTGCTTACTCATTTTTCGAATTTTTTTGAATAAGAAAATGAAGAGTGATATTTTTATCGTAATATTTATAATATTTTTAAAGTTATTTTTAAATCGACTTGATGTTCTTACTTAAACAGTGTAGTGACAAATAAAACAGCTTTAATGAATTTTAAATTTATTTAATTAACGATATTACAATGTTGCGAGTGCAAGTAAATGCCATCTACGTGGAGCGACTGGAATGGTACCACCGGACAATAAATACTGAGTTAGCCAGCGATGCCCACGATGGCTTCCGACGCGAAGTACTTCACGTCCACATCGGGATCTACGTTCAACTTCTCCAGAACTGGCTTAATTAGCGGCTGGATAACGGCTGGGTCGACGAACGGCGCCATCTTTTGTAGGGTTTTGGCGACATTGAATCTCACATTAGCTACTGTATCAACTGCTGTAGACAAAACTGTGGGCAGCAATAGTCTAGTCGTTATATCTTTGCCGCAAACTTCGGCGAGCACATTGATGCAGAAGAGATAAGTCATTCGGTGGAGGTAGTTCTGTTCCCGCGACATGGCTAGGACTTTTGGTATAACGTTGGTCTCTGCCCAGGTGGGGCCGTACTGCTCGACTAGTTTCTTCAGGTTTAGAGTAGCAGCTTCACGGATAGCGTACACGTGGTCAAAGAGCCAGGACATGCAGAGACCTTTGAGTCTTTCGTCGAAGAACTCCTGGCCTAGCTGTCCAGCTAGAAGAGGCATGTGTTCAATGATAGCCAGACGGACTCTCCATTTTGTGTCTTCTGCCAGCTCTACTATAGCTGGGAGGAGAGATTGAACTAATTGTTGTATTCCGATCACTTCGTTGACACACTCGAGGTTTGAGATGATGTTGAGTCTGACTTCAGGGCATTCGTCCTTCAGTTGTGTAAGGAATAAGGGAAGTAGGTGTTCAATGGTGTTCTGTCTTCCTACGATGGGGCTAAGGCCCATAATGACGGAGGCGAGAGCGGATTTGACGTGCTGGTTAGGGTCACAGACCAGGTCCTTGATTTGTGGGAGGATCATGTTCATGATTATGTGTTCTTGGTGTGCCTTATCCAGGTTCATGCAGAAGTCTTTGACCTGTAACAGTTATTATATTTTTGTGAAGCGACATTCATTATACACTAGCTGCGCCTCGCGATTTTACTTGCGCAGTTGCCGATCCTGGAGAATACTGAGATGAAAAGTATCTTTGTTGTATCCACCTATCTCTATATCAAATTAAAATAGGTCCAGCCGTATACATACATTCTCACAAACATAGGTTATTTCACATCCATACTAATATTATAAATGCGAAAGTAGGAATCTATCTGTCCCTCTTTCCATCACGCTAAAACTACTGAACCGATGAGAAAAAAAATTTGGTACACAGATGGTCTAGAGCCTGAGAAAGAACATAGGCTACCTCAAAGTTTACATGAAAGTCCATGCGGACTTTCATATAAACTGGCAAATGTAACGGAGTCATGGACAACAGCTAGTCTTACATAATTTTTATAAATTTTGTTATAACATCTTATAATTAATTTATATAGCTCACTTAAAACATCAAAATAAGTATTTTAATGTATTGAAATCACTAGAAATATTACCTTTCCAGCTGCAGCAGCTCGTACTTCAGCCTCTGTGTCTTTAAGCAAAGCTTGGAATATCTGCGCTAAGTCTGAACGGGCTAGCTCGGGACCTACAGCTTGCTGGAGTTCCACAAACCTATAATAATAATAAGTATTTAAATTACAAAGCAATACCAACACATTAAAAAATAATAAAACTTTGTCTAGCATTAGAAATTTCGAATTGGCCCATTATTATGGCATTAGGTATTATGGTATTTCGTAGAACCAACACATTAGGTTGAATATAGGTGGATTATGATGATATGACGCCAAACCTACACATTACATTCAATCTACAAACCAGAACCCAGTGTTTTATTTTCTTCAAATTTTTTAAATCATAATAATACTTGTTTGCAACATTATTCAGACACATATAATATGCAGTTTTGCATTGGCAATAGAATAAATGTGTGTGTGAGTGTGTGTACACTGGTATATTTTTGTGTTTGTCTGTGTGTGTCTATATTGGCATGTATGTATTTTGTATGTATATATATTATACTATACTCATACGTATACTCACTTATCAGCGACCATATAGCGCACACGCCAGGAGGTGTCTCCAGCACGAGCACGCACGGTGGGCATCACCAGCTGCTCCATATCTTCAGGAGGAAGCAAGGCCGCTACAGCAGCACACGCTTCAGCCGCTAAGAGACGCACTGAGTCTTGCTCATCCTGAAACAAATTTATGTTTCATATGCGCCATATTAGAAATATTACAATAATAGAAATTTCATCCAAACTCCCATACAAATTTATGAAGCCAATTTCAAAATATTTAAGTATTTATCCGCATTAGAAAATTAGGCAAAGCCTACTTCGTCCTTCTCAAAGTTCTTGAATCTTGACTATGCCAATAAAAAATTGGATTGAAATCGAAAGTGAAAAGTTGATTTATTCAACTTGGCTACATATAGCACTTGAATCGTCATGGTATTACAAAACATTTCCACTGGTTCGTAGGGCAGTTTCAGCAGATAAGAACCGTCAGGAAACACTGATAGTATGGTGTAACATATCTTTTGCTAAGGGATTTAGTCAGTAAGCAAAATAATAACAAAAATTTATTTATTTTATATACAAGTTGAAATCACTAACCTGTGCCAAAGTAACAAACATTGGTATCAGATCGCTCTTGACATATTCCACTTCGACGACGCGGGCAAACTCGCCGAGCTTATAAGCAGCTGCCCGGCGGACCATTGGAGTGTCATCTTGGCACAATGTGCGGAAATGTTCACGGAGTTCAGCTTTTACTGGCGCTGAGACGCGGGGATAGCATACACTGAAATCAGTTTCAAATTAGAGTTAATATATTTTTTATCTATGAATATTGTAATGGATGATTTTCTTATGTACATGTTAATACTATTACACCTTTTTATTTTAAAAGAACAACTATCAGAGTCTCTTGCATGTTCGTTTCTGTAGAATCGACCTTCCGAACTAGTGTTTAATGATTGCTTTGTTATACCATGAAAATTTAATAGTGTTATTATACAACTAGTCTTGTAGAATTTGACATTGAAATGTTACTAATATGAGCATTTATGACTCTAATGCAACTATTACTACATATTGACAGTATTTGTAAAAAACCAAAAAAATAAATTAAAAAAATCTAATTATATTTATTAAATTATTTTAAAATATTGTTGTTGTTATTAATATTACAATTATAAGCTTGGCTCATAGAATATTTTAGTCATTTTTCATTAAAAATTATACAATACACAATTAAAAGCTCACCTAAACAGTCCACAAGCCGACGCTCGTGATGTAAACCAATCTCCTCCGGCTAAACGTTGGACCAGTGGTACAAAATGCTGTTCTAGAGCTTGTGGGGTGTGGTGTGCAGCCACCGCTCGGAGAGAAGCTACTGCCTTATCTCGAACAACTGTCTCCTCTACTGTGGCCAGAGATTCCAGTGGGGGAAGGAGGCAGTGTGCGAATTCACCTCCTCCAACAAGACTGATGAAGTTTCCTGTAACATTATATTATTGTTAATTTAGTTAATAGAACATTTATTTATTTATTTTGTATACAAATATTAAACATTTAAATTTGATTGGAGACAATATAAGTAATGGGCGACTACTCTATCTCTAGGCAACTCATTATAAAGAGAAAAAAAGAAAAGAAAACAAAGATAAATCTGTCGGTGATATGCAACTCCTTTGATATTGTACAGAATAGTAAAATTTTTTTTATTATTATAACTACAATAGTAATGTCATTCTTATCCTGCCCGCCTTCTAGCAAAGGCCTCCCTGATGGGACATTCTGGGCCATGTTATACCAGCCAATTGGACAATTTCATCTTCCCACCTGACTTTCTTTTTATTAATACTAATAAATATTATGAACCTTTTTAATCTCACAAATGTGAAAGTTAACACATGTGTAGGGATGTAAGTTGCTTTTCTAGAACCATTACTGATTAAATTTGGTCGAATTTGGTTCTTTAGGTAGATTAACCACGGTATAAACACTGGATACATTTTACTTGATATTGCCGTAACATAATATAATATGTTCATACTGATTGCTTGAATTTAACATGGTTTGTAATATTAACGTAAGCAGATGTGGTTGAATGAAAATAGTAACTCTTAAATCAAATTTACATAAAACTTTTCATTCAATCATTTAATATTACAATATAATTGTGTTGAGTTATCAGGAATACAGTTGTATTTTATGACATTTTTATTAAATATAGGATAAATTCCAATTAGGATGAATAGTAAACCAATAGTTTGTTTTGATAATTTGTTGTAAATATAGAAGTTCTATTGAAGTATTTTTATTTTATTTGATTATCATTTTTCAATAGGTGTAATATTTTTCTTCTTGCTGATAACAACAATGTTTGTTTCAATAATTAACATTCTCAATTGCAATAAATTGTATTTATTTCATTTAATAAGTTTAAACATTGGGATAGTTGTATAAAGAATAAGCATATTCCAATGCAGCATGTTCAAGATTTGAAAGACGAAGTCTTATAGTAAATGTCTAATAAC
>DWAJ01003273.1:0-15188 GCA_018238005.1 Eurema mandarina
GGCGGCCTTATATATGGGCCTCATGTTTTGTGGAGGTACTTAACCGGGTACAAGGTATCCCCCTGTATATTAATCTGCCGCGCTTTAGTAAATCCCGAAATCCCCGCTTGGGCTCCCCTACTATTGGGGCAATATTCGCGCTTGTTTCGAGACACTTTGATTCCTTCTATTTGTTTAGACAGCTGCATTGTGCGACCGTGCGACGAGTTGTTTTAAAATTTCCACTGATTTTCCCGTAATGCCAGCCCTTTCGTTACATACAAATACTATATGTATAGCGAAAGGGTTTTGTTATATTAGTAATTTTATTTGACTACATGAGTTTAGAAATTAGTTTATAGTTTTCATTAAAAAAGTAATTATTGCTAACGTGGTCTTGAAATTAAAAGGGTTATTATCATGTCTATGTTACTTATATAATTTTTAGTTTAATTACTTTCTGTATCTATGTAGCTAAAATATATTTTTATTTTATCTTGAATCTGTGGTGTTTGGAAGTATAGTCATAATAGGTCTACAATAATTAAGGTAAAAAAGTTTGTACAGATAAAATAATAGATCTTAGTAATATAGATAGACTATATTTATTTGTAGGCATAAATATTGTCAAAATAAGTCGTATAATATTTTGCTAATTCTAAAGAAAGGGTGGTACAAATGTTTATTCGCTGCAGACGACCCTGTGTAAACTTGAACGATTCCGTATGCCAACACTGAAGAGCTCCAAGAATATATCCCAAATACTAACACAATATCTCAGACCTGAGGAAGCAGTTTAATCTTGCAACTCGTGACTTGCTCGAAACATAACGCTACAGACGGTTGCGAACGCAAATTCATGACAGCGGCAGGTTCACTCGAAATCGTACTTTGTAAGCTCTTAACGATATAAACCTGGTAACTAGAATTTTCTTTTGTGATCGTGTAGAGGGGTAACAACGCTTTGCAAAGCACATTCGCGCGAGTTCGTGTGAATGGCAATTTTCGAAATTTGCAAATAGAAAGGACTGTTTTCTCGATGAAGAGTTGGATCCGTTCAAAAGATTAAATGAGATGGCAATAAATCAATGGTAATACTAAATTATATTAAGGCATACACTGATTTCCCGCTTGGATGACCATTTGCCTGCAACCTGGATTTTTCGACATTACTATGACCCTAAACAGAGGCAATAGCGTCAAATGTTTCTTTACCTAACATCCGTTGTAGACTGGCCAGCAAATAGTCCGGATTTAAACCGTCAAAAACAATCTCAGGTCTTAACAAACATAATACCAGTCAAAACGAGCTATTTGAAGCATTAGTTTATGCTTGGCAGTCAATCCCCTTGGAAACATGTATAGAATTTATTGAACCAACGCCACGTCGTTGTAATGTTGACATAATAAATAGGGAACACAGCCCTTATTAAAATTCATCTATTAATGGGCTCTAGATGTTTTTCCTATAGATGATAAATCTCTGAACATATTGATGTGCTATTTATTGTTTAATCCAAACTAGTAATATTATAAATGTGATAGTGTGTTTGTTTGCTTGTCCTTCCTTCACGCCGTAGATAAGCAATCAATCGACCTGATTTTTGGCATACAGTTAGTTGAAAAGATGGAGAGTAACAGAGGCTACTTTTTAACTGGAAAAAAGGGTTATAAGGGGGGAAGGGAGGGGTCAAAGTTTATATGAAAGTCCACGCGGACGGAGTCGCAGGCAACAGCTAGTTTCATAATATAAACGACTACGGTTAAGAATTTTACGTTATGTCGAGGACCGTCGGTAGTGTTTCTAATTAGCCGTCCACTACTGTATAAGTTATTATATGTAGATTCTTACTTGTTCCTATCATTCTTTTTGTGAATAAGGTTACCAAAATCGTACTAAAATCTTCTAGGTATTTACGAATATATTATCAAGAACAAATAAATATTAGATTCTTATTTAGTGTTTCTGGCTTCTCATATACGAATATGAGTTAAAAAACTCCCTAATAACAATAATAATTACGGGATATAAAACAATAATAAAGAGATACTTCAATTCTTTTGAGTTTTCATTGACCTACTAAACGGAAATGACAAGCAATGCTCTTTAAACGACACACATAGTCGACCAGCCAAATAGAGTATTCACATAAAATACTCGTATGTACTATTTTACTCAGGGTAGGGCTTATTTTGTTCAGGGTTATAATAAAATACGTATCAATAATTTATTATAAGTAGGTATATGTGAAAATCATATTCCTATTTGATACTATTGTCATTAAACATTATTCTTTTAATATATTGACTATTATATTAAATAAAATATAATAAAATTCAGAGTTCTATTATTGCTATGGATTCTACATCCATACTTAATATTATAAATGTGAAAGTTGCTCTGTCTGTCTGTCTTTCCATCACGCTAAAACTACAGAACCGATTAGAACGAAATTTAGTACAATGATAGTATAAAGCCTGGGGAAGGACAGGCTTTTTTTTAAATCAACCCCCAAAAGGTTGCGCGAGGGGTTGAAACTTTTTTTAATTTTACGCTTTCACGGCCAAACCGCAGAACCGATTGTAATGAAATTTGGTACACAGATGGTCTAGAGCCAGAAAAAAAAACATAAGCTACTTTTTAACGGGAAAAAAGGGTTATAAGGGGGGTCAAAGTTTATATGAAAGTCCATGCGGACGGTATTTCACGCCATAGTGTGCGACCCGATACGCTATTTTATCATTTATTGAAATCAGTTTCTTCATACACCTAGTTTTCCAATTACAGAGCATAGTGCGACTCAGTAGCGTACAATGCCGAATTATGCTAAAGGTACCTAATTGGAACGTGAATTAGTTTTACTTTGAGAGTGCTCGCACAATGCGAAGCGTTGCTGAAACATTCAAACATTCAATGTTACGCATTATGCCGCATAATGTGCTATAATTGGAAAACTAGTTCCGTAACAGGACTTTTCAAGCTTTCCCAATACTTTTGGATAGCTTGAATACTACTTTTTCATGCAAATAATTAATATAAATAAACAAAATAGTTTTTCGAGTAGTACGATTTCTAACACGTTTCTTTCGAACGCTTTAAGCAATTAATTTTTATCATTTACAGTATGTAACGAATGTCTAATTATTTATTATCATGTTAATATATTATGATCGCCTACATTTTTTATACTCTTTCAATTAAAAACATGTAATTTAGATAACAAACTATAGAGGTGTTTAGCTTGTTCATATTGATAATGTTGTTTTCAAACCTCGAAAAATAATTAAATACATAGTTTATTTCACTGATAATTAGTAGGAAAATTTTCAATGTCGCATTATAAAAAACGAAAGTAATCAAACTTGAAGGAAATTAATGTTTGGCGTTTTTTTTTATGTTTTTTTGTGTTCTTGATTGGTTGTAAGGAAAATTTTAATTATGCCGTTAAAAAATGTTCTTAGCACGCTGCAGGTAACAGTCAGAAAATTATAGCACATAATCAGACATACATGTAATTGTATTTCAGGTGTAAGCGAACCAAAGGCCCTTCTTCCTCCTGTAATTTCCTTCCTCAAATATACATTGCACACTGGGTTTAACTACTATTATTAAACTATCCCTTAACGCGTACATTTATAATTACATAGTGTAAAACAAAGTCGCTTTGTTCTGTCTGTACCTATGTATGCTTAAATCTTTAAAACTACACAACCCTGTGTTTCATTTGGTTTTTTTATCAGATAGAGAAATTCAAGAGGAAGGTTTGTGTGTAAAATACTTGCATAAAAGCGGGTACAACCCCGGGATGCGGCTAGTATTTTATAATTACATTTAGCAGCGCTCATAGAAAATCCCTATCAATAGCCTCAGAGTACTTTCAAACAAATGTATGTCTAATATCAATACAGTTTTAGTTATTATAACAACAATGAATAAACATAACACCACCACAACGTACTTAAGGCTTATTTGGACACAAGACTAAATTATTTTACATACTACATAATTTAAGAAAAGATTATATATAAAATTTAATGAAAAGCATTCTTTAAAAAATAAATAATACTTTTGAAACTATCGAAGTATCTATAATAAATAATTAGTAAGAAAACAACATTTTGATTGACATTATATGTATTTTTGAATTTTCATAACAATCATACAGAATGATGATCGATGTTACAACAGTTATTCAACGTGGTTGGCGATTGAAATTCACACAGTCGGCATTAAATTAGCTAGGCCTTGAGTTGATTTGCGGCTGATAACAGGAAGAATGTTCAAAAAGTTGGGAATGCGCCGTGAATACGTTATAAAGGTGAAAACGTAATTCTGGGATTAATTGACGGCTTAACGAACTAATTTTACTCGGAATTTTTATTACCTTATCAATGTAAAATCGCAGAGTTTAGCTTTGCATAGATTTAGGTTTGAACGAAAATGTTAATTATGTTTGTAAAACAAAATTGTTTTGTTACAACAAATAATGTTCTATTCGAAATCTAACTTTTACTCTTGTAATACGCACTTGTAATACATCTTGTAATACAGAGTAAGAGCTCTTTTTTAGGATTTTTAATTAAAATTAAATTAAATTAAATAACTGATGTCATTTTTATTTCCCGTATTATATTTTTATCTTCCCGTTCCTGTTTGTCTTATCCCTTATTCCCTTTTGTTACAAATACTTCCCTCTTTCCCAATTTTAAACGTCGCTAATGCAGTCGTAATTCAGTTAGCTTTACGGCTATTCATGAGTGGAGGTGGTCGCTTACCGTCCGGCGAACCGCCAAATCAGTTGCCCACCATCACAGAAAGATCCAACGTTTAAAATATTTTATTATATACAACACTTTTTCTCTTCTTCTCTTCTTCCTCTTGAGAATTTGCGTCAGTATAGTTAGTAGTTAACAATCAGCTCCAATAACATAATAAGTAACATTCTGACATAACATAATTGAATAGAAATAACTATGAAATATAATCTCAATAATATTTCGCAAATTTAATTCTGTTGTAAGTTTGTTACGTGATTAATTTACACATGAAGAAAACCATCCTATTTGATAATTTCTTTTCTTCATAATATTGAATTATTTTTATTGTTAATTTTATAACCAAAGGTCTAAGTCGAAGAAACGATCATAAATACTTTTGTGTTAGTAAAAATTATGATGTATTGTTTTGATAACGTATAAACTAAAAAAGATTACTCGTACTTGAGACGAAGGAACACTTAGTAGGTATAGTAAGATTAACGATACATTGCCAAGATTTTGATAAAATAGAATAAAAACATATTCATCAAACAATAGCGTGGAAATCTATTCTCAATATCCGACGATTTCAGTCGCGCGCAAGCAAAAAATTGAACAAGCTTTTGCTTTATGTAGGTACACAGTTTATCGGAAACCTTTCGATTCTATTTTCATGGCCTAAATCAGACTGCGTCGATAGAATGGATTTTGTCGATTCAGTGAGGACGGTTGCTGAATTATCAGTAACTTACTGTGTCGTTCCATCTCATTTCATCCGTTTGTTCTTTGTCATTTTACATTCAATGAAGATTTCATTACATTAATTGTTCAATGATTCGCTATAGATTTGGATTAAGCGACGACGCTTGAGAGTCTACCGATTTAAGATATACTTTGCCCAATTATTCCTGCTTTAGAAGATGAGAATTCTTTTACTGATCTGACTAAAATTTATAAGATAATCAACATGGGATTGTTTAAAATAGAGTTGTCAAGGTGAGCAGGATAACTGCAATATTGGTGGTAGAAAACGTTATTGTATCGCAAGAACAGTTATGACTAGTACTAGAAAAAATTGCAATCCCATATGAGCCCTCGAGCTAACAATTTTGCCCATTAAACACCTCTTTCTGTAGCAGTTAATGGATGTAACTGTAGTGGCAGTATTCTGTGGACATTAACAAGATAAAACACGAACCGGTGTAGAGGCACTTGACATCTTGCCTGGTTAGCCCCGGAAAATGTATTCTGTCCCCGGGTTGTTAAGTAGTTGAAACACATTTCAATTTTTAATGTTATTCTACTCAGTGAGCTTGAAAGCTCACTGGGTGGTACAGTAAACAGCTGAAATGCATATTTCGCTCGATATGTCTTACTGCCAGTTTATACCGTAGCCATTATACAGCTGATTATATGAACAGAAAGTTTAGAAACGTGGTCTTATAAAATATATTTCGCACACAATTTAATAAAATGGTTATAGAGATGTGAGTAACTAAAATTATACGAGTATATTCCCGTTGTGAGAAGAGAAAGTAGCAAATTAACAAGTATATATACTTTCTTGTCTCAGCAAAATACTAAATTATTTATTTTAATTATGTATATTTATGATATTTTCTCAAGTTTATAGAAGTTTTAGTATTGTGTAATTATTACTGTTTAAATTATGTGTATAATATATCGATTTTCTTTATTCGAAATACAAACTAAACTCTCTATCCTCTATATGTGTTTATTGATGATAATATTATAGCAATAATCGTATTGAAAATTCGTCTATAGTTGATGTTCAAGAATTCAAGCAACATATTATCTATCAAACTAATGAAACAAAGCCATCTAAGGCTCGTATTATGCAAACAAGTATCACGTAAGGCGTGGATTTATGACCGAAGTTCTCTGCAAAATCGCACTACACCCGTGAGGAAACCCGCTTCTCGCCTGTCATATATTCATATTGTGATTAGAAGTAAGCAGGGAAGGTAGATGAATAACCTAATAGTATTATATGCTGATACTCATTTTAATACTTATTTATTTGTTACCAGCGTTTGATTTTCAACATTACAAAACATGGAACATTATATTCTTTTCTTGGCTGAATTTGTATTCACTTTATTTTAAAATTACTTATTGTTCAATTGTTTTTTGACAGACCGTCGTGGAGATTTCTCGGGACGCCTATGTCAGCGAACAAGACCATTAGAAAATCGGTATCAGAACTTTGACTTAACCCAATAATGTAAAATATAAAGTAAAGTAAAGGCTATTATTATTATTGTACAAATATTTAATACTATTGTCGCCATACTTCTTCAAATAAATAAAATGTGTCTGATCAAATTTCTGCGTCTTAATCCAAAATTTACCCTGAGTTTTTTACTTTGTAGTTATGACTATAAAATATTACATTTCATTAAAATATTGAAGACACTTAAGGACTTGCGAATTTACAGGAAAATATGTGGAAAAGTGGAAATTGAGAGTCTTTAACGCTCCCACTCGTTAACAAATATAAGTTAACGAGCTGTTGCCCGCGACTCCGTCCGCGTGAACTTTATATAATAAGCTTTGACCCCCCTTCCTTCCCTTATAATCTTTTTCCTATATTTTTTATACAAATGTTTTTTCCCGCTTTCTCCCGTTCCCGTGGGAATTTTGCTATATGCTATTGCAAATAACCTTTTAGTTTACTAAGGTACCTGCATGCCAAATTTCATGCGTCTAACTTGAGCTGTTTAGATTTTTTTTAGATACAAAAGGATTTTCCCGCTAATTCCCGTTCCCGCGGGAATTTCGGGAATTCCTTTCTTAGCGGATGCCTACGTCATAACATCTACATGCACTGCAAATTTCAGCCCGATCCGTCCAGTGGTTTGGGCTGTGCGTTGATAGATCACTATGTCAGTCAGTCACCTTTGAATTATATAGATTATAGATATAGATATAAGATTCACATACTTATATTTTTCTCCGTCAGCTCTGCTAGAGCACTTATGTATATTATTACTGGTCATCCATAGCCAAGCAGTAATAATAGAAAAGTGATATTAGTGACAAAAATTAAAATTGTAGAATGAATGTTCTAATTTACACCGAATGTTTCAGAATTACAGAATATCTTTTAAAATTTAAAAAATGAAGATTTTTAGTAGTAAATCCACAGAGCATGCGGTGTATTTTACCAGTATTTTTATTTCTAATAACTAGGTAAGTACCTACTACCTTTTTAAGAAGTTTTAATAAAATTTTATAAAGTTAAATTAGAGTTGAATTAACGGCTACCGAGCTATGAATGATAAAGTATTAGAGTGTTAGTTTCAGTTTCTGCATCCTTCGTTACATGAAGCTATCAAACTTTATAACAATGTCTACAAAGCAATGTGCTTACTCCACAAAACTCGGCGCACACCGAATACTTACTATGTCATGGAGATAAGGCTTGAATATTAGGTATTTTATTAATAGGTATGACTATTTGCTTGTAATTTTTCACCTCAAAATTACACATGTAATGTTATATGTTGTATGGTTCAATATCGTGGGATTATGAGGTTAAACAACTGACTTGTCGGCCGTTAGCCTTTAATGGTTCTAGAAGTTGTATCTTTTCTAAGTCTCAAATAAATTTCATAAATGGGTTTCAGAACTCCGCGCATAAATAGTGGTCGCTACATAGCAATCGAGTATCTTGATTACATAATTAAATTTATATAAAAATATATATATATATTTTCAGAGCATATTCATTGGCTGCTTTTAATTGTAAGGAATTCTATAATTTTCTCGAAATTTATTATTTTATATTATATTTACATGTGTACCATCTTCATAGAATATTTAAAAAACATAAAAATAGGTAACTATTTTTTTGTGATGATGATTCAAAAGTGTTATGTTGTGTGTGTGTGTTGTATGTTGCCTAGTTGAATAAAGACATAATATGTATATATTATATGATTCCGACTTTTGAATTGGACATAATGCTTAATAACCTGTCTCCTGACTCTCTGTGTTGTATGAATTTTGTTTCTACATGTTATGTCAATCACAATATTGTAACAATAGGTACACAGTTCCCGACTTCATAACACAATAGTAACTTTTCTGCTATTGTACTGAAGTAAACATATATTAATGTAATAAAAACTTTTAGTAGGAAACAAAACATGATTATTTACGTTTTATTCCGACTTCTAGTTTGCGATTTAATTTTAATTAACTATAGAAAGAAACGTAAGATATTACGTTTCTCCCATTATTCATTTTCTTGGAAGCAAGTGTAAGAAGAAATTGCTTATAAAAAACATTGCTAAGTGAATCCTAGATATTTTTAGTGCTGCAAAATATCTTATTATGTATTATTTATATTGTTTAATTAAAAAAATAATACTATCAGAATTAAATACAAATGGAAATATATGATTTATTACCCATAAAATACATATTTTTTAACGTGATTATTAATTAATTTAAATTATAACTACGGGGAATAGTTGAATATCTACGGTAGCCTGTAAGGACACGTCGTGAAGATCGTTCTTTTTCACATTGTCTAAGCATACATTTTGTTATAACACTAAGATTTGCGGTAGAAAACCGTAACAATACATAATATAAATAAATCGGGAGCTGTGCAATTTGACCGTGATATATGCGGGTACAAATTGGATTTATTTCCAGCTTTTCCTACACTTTGGTACAAAATAGGAACTGTTATTTCGATGAACGATGACACGCCAACAAAATATTTCGTCTCTGATATATAGGGATCACGAATTTCAAAGCGTCCCGTTTCGAATTTATCCTCATCTTTGCATTCTGCGTCGAAAGTGTAGATACATCGTGTCACGTTAAATATACTAGCATAGTTCAAACCTAAAATTGGCTGGATTAGAAGGTCAGTTTAGAAATTGAATGCGAAAATGTTATGGATTCTATGAAACAGCATTAAAGTGGACATTTATTAAATGATTTTTAAAGTCAACTGTAGTTGTACGCGCTATATTAATTATTATATTACTCATTCACAATACTATCTTGAAAATATTTAAATAAATAGTCTTATAATCCCACTTTTATCAAATTATCTTCCTTATATTATATCATATTATATACTTTGCTTATTATAACTACATATATAACAATTATATTATAGTATAGTATAGTATAGAGGTCAGACGATATGACAAATAGCATAACATCAACCATTGTAAATCTTAATAACAGACCTACGGTTTCAACGCATGAATTACGGTTTCAAACATTAGTACATACCTAATGCTTTGAAAAGAACTAGCTAGCTTGCGGCTACATGTCGTATGAACAGTTATACATTAACTATTGCAAAGCTCACATGAATACACTCATCTATATAATGACTAGAAATGAGAGCTTGTACGTGCTTTATCTAAGTTCGATTCATACTCATATGTCGTGCCTTTGTTCTTATAGTTTACAAGTTGCCTTCAAGCAACTAAGAGAATTTGTAGAGTATTCAGCTCAACGATTCTACTTTCCTTTGAGAGCACGGCGTGATGATTGCTTCGTATATTTGAATATCGCGAATCAAGCAAAGGGTATCGATATGTTAACTTTTACATTGCTCGAGACCAACTATGTAACGCTTTATTGTAATAAGAAAGAAAGAAATAAAATGCACTGAGTATACATTAATAACTTTAATCGTAAAATAAGTTTTTTACAAAAAAATATGTTTATTTTTTGTTTTTTAAGTTTAATTAGTAAAGGAAATAAACAGTGATTGGCCATATTCCTCATAGATAAACTAAGAGTTTCGACTAAAATAAACGGCGAATGTGTTATTTTCAACTTAGAACTAATAAAACTTATTTAATAATATTTAAAATTAATTATGATATCAAGACATTAAAAGCTTTATATATTATTTACAACTTTACGTAAATTTGGAGTCAAAAATACATAAAGTGAGGATAAAATAAAATGTGCTTGAATCTTCAAACTAAGCAAGTAATGTACAGCATTCTTAAAGTAATGTCTTTCACGTATCCGCACCGATACGAGAAAGGATGGCCTCTCCCGCATGCAAATGTTATTTGGTGGATTTATGCTTCATTTTGAAACGACTCACTGCTATTTCGCTTTGTGTTTTACTTCAATTTTCCCGTAATATCTATTTGTTCTTTTTCCATTCGAATTTAGCATAATCGATTTTGTGCCTTCCTGTTTTGTTATAAAGTCAATTATCCAATGTCAGTACAAACCTACAGGAGCATCGTCTTTGGGGACATATATTTCAATAACTCCGCATTGCACGTATATAAATTATTGTTCTTTTGGACACTTGATAATATTTTACGTGGATAATTCGTTTTCGGACAAATATTGTCCGCTTTAATTAGAATGCTAATCAGAAAAATAGGAAAATGAAATTCAAACGCTAAATGCTCTGTTTATTGCTTTTCTGTATTGATAATACATTGCAAAATTTTAATTAGAATACGTTGACGTTTTTAATTACATAGGTATACTTATTATCTAAATGTACGAATTGTATTTTAATTGAAATTGATAAAACCTATGAAATTCCAATACAAAACACTTCAATATGTGCTACTGTGGGAATAATTACTAAATTAACTCTATGTTGTGTGTTTCGGAAATAATAAATATTTTATATTTACCCTTTTGTTTGTTAAACCTACAAAAGTTTTCTAACGCTCTCGATACACAACTAGAAACTGCATTTAAAATGCTTTTGGTAAAATGATACTGTAGATACTATTGCATTCAGAAAATCGTTGTTAACATTTTATAAAACATTTTTACAAACAAATAATAAATAACTGGAGGTAGTTGTGATTTACGAAATATAAATTACCCGAACAAGTTAATGTCCAAGTATGCGTGTGCCAAAGTATAGTAGTCGGGTTTATTGCTAAAGAAATTCAAATTTTTCATGATAAACGTCTGAGGGTATACATTTTTGTGAGAGCGGGGGTGTGTTCTGACCGATATTGAATAATTGATGGTTGTCGAGCACGTAAAATGCTACTTTAATCCGGTTTAATGTGAGCCTATTTTTACGAGAGCCAGGAGCGTGTTGACGCCACAATACCCGCTAAAGTATTCTATACAGAGTGGCAGGCCAATTTGGAAAAGGGGATAAAATCATTCATATTTATTACGTCGCGTTTGATTGTACTGTCACAGATTGCCACCACATTTTTATATCGGGAAAATCAATTGGTTTAACGGAAGTTGCGAAAAATAAATGTTTATTTCGATTATTGATCCGTTCGCCCAACTGGAACAAACTAGTATCAAAAATAAAAATGAAGTAGTGTATCACTCTGTTTGATGTATTGCGGATGGTTTTAGTTCAAATTTGGTTAACGGATAGTTCATACAGGACACATGCATCTACAATTGGACTTTGTTACGGATACCAGCTATTCAGATATAATTTTGGTGAAAAGATCTTGATAGTTTTATATCGTAGCATCTATGTAAAAATTGCTACCTACAACATTTTTTTGATTCTATATAGCCGTGGCATTTAAACATATTTCTGTTTATTCATGATCAACTACACAGAATTTTTAATAAAGTAAAGAGTTGGATAGGCGTTTTAAAACATTTTTTCGAAAAGTTTAAGGTAAAAATATATTTACATTCTTACTTGTTAAAAATACAACAATTTGTTTGAATGTATGAACGGGATGTATGAATGTAGTACCTAACTAATTCCACTGAAGTGTGGTATGTAGGTAGATAGAACCTTGAATTAATACATAGACAATGGAAGGTGGAATCGGAGTTAGTATTTAATATTATCTCATCTAACGATTTGTTTAAGATTTATATAATGTAGTATCAGATCTGCGTACGGAACATGTCCACCCTCATCATGTCACTATGTTTTGTAAAATTATAAATTCCATTTCATTTTCCTCTTATTACTTTATGACAAAACAACGAACTATTAAAACATAAAGTCACGTATATAAATTAAAACATTAATACATATAATAGTCCAAGAAAATAGAGCTTTAAATACAATTTCAGGTAAAATTTTTGATACAATGTACTTTGAAAGATCCGTTATCGACTAGTGAAAGTCTTTTTAAATTCATCCACGAGAACTTGTGTTAAAAAAAACCAAAACTTTTTTTTAATTTTAGGTAAGTAGGTACTAGAAAAAAATACCTTTTATGAAAGTTGTAGAACATAAAATTTTACATCAAAATGATCAAACACATCATTATTTGGCTAAAATCAAAATTAGCCGAGACATGGTGGCTAGAAGTTAACGGCTGATAATGAAAACTTTAATAAATCATAAGTTGATACACGTTTCGATGTTCATGACTTATGTCAGTCTGCCATCAACCAAAATCCTACTGTGTTTCGCTTCACCGTAACGTGGCTCCTACAGGCGTCACGCGTGTCAGGAACCTCTTTTAGCGGATACACTCTGACCCTTGTTTTCTACTTACCTCTTCCTCACTGCGTCAGACAATGAAAGGGATATTATAGTAATTAAGGCTGAAATAAATAATTATATTTGCGTACATAGCCATATATAGCAGTAGGTAATATATTAATTACGGTTTGTGCTTTACCTAGGTTGATTAAAAAAAAGCAAATTTTGTGGCGTCTAATTTCTCATCGATTATTATACTTTCAATTCCACCTTTTTTTTAGGGGGGGGGGAAATCCTGTTGCGGATACCGCGTCCTTCTCGGGGGAGAAGAAGGCGGTTATGTCGGACTCGCCAGATGGGCCATACCGACTAAAACCCACCGGTGTTCCGTCGCGCACCCTTTCAATTCCACCTAACTAATAACTCATAATAATCAACCAAAACACCTATTACCAAGAATCAATGTTATTAATAGAAATTACTTCCGCGCGAATAAACACACGTACAAACGTGTGGCTTTCTAATTGGCATAACCGCAAGTCGCGTTAAGCACTCCGAACCATGTGTTGTGCACCTATCAAACAACTGAAACAAGCTGCCTAAGTCTTGTATTATGCAAACAAGCATCATGTGAGGCGTGGATTTATGAGAGAAGTTCTGAATTCAGCCGCGCGCTGAATCTCAATTATAATCAATATCATTTTTGTTTCTAAACATTGTATTCATATTATGTAAGCTATTTCTGATAGTTTTACAAGTAATCCAGATCGCAGTTTTTGAGAATTTGAAGTTTAAAATCGCTACCATTACCATAATAATATCAAAGTTGCGTTTCATTAATTTGCTCCATGCTTCTTTTTTTAAAAATGCACAACGGATCTTGATTAGGTATTTTATTTATTATCTACATATAACAAAGTAATTTATCAGGAAATTATATAATGTACAAAATATCCATATTAGTATGTCGTAGTAAAATACATAAAAAAATATTATTAGTCGAGTATTCCATATGCAACATGAATTCCTATTTACATAGATTTTTGAACTAAATAAAACTCAGTTATTGATTTTATAATAAGTAAATATAACGAAAGAGTTTCAATTCAATTTTAGTGATTGATGGCAGTTCTGTGTTGCCAGCATATTACTTTCTATATATAAAATGACATACGTAAAATCTAATGACAGCAATGACAGATTATGCGTCAATGTCATAGACGTTGGTGTCACTGCAGAAATGTCAAACGTCAACGGTAACCATGCTATAGCTGGTTTTTATTACACACACACTACTTACTACTCTTTAGTCTGTAAATACTTAAATCAGTATGAATTTACTAAACTTCAATCTATAACGTAAACTGAACGCAGACTTAAAGGTCTAGTGTTCGAGGGCCGTAATTTTTTTCCGTACAAGTCTAATTTTAAATCGTGTACACACTGAAAGACCAAATAAACAACTAAAGCCGCCTAATCTAAAGTAAATTAAATTTGCAAATTAGTACAAAACGTTGCTAAAAGATAATAAACACAAATAAAACTAGTTATGCATTAATTAATTATGCATTACTTCGCAACTGCGAAATACAAATAATGCAGCTTTGTCAAAACAAATTTACGACCAATTTAGTTAGGAATATGGTATAAATCATTTAGTTCTTTGTCATCATAAAAAAACGTGAAACTAAAATGAAAATTTACAATAGTTGATAGTGTGAAATAAAGTACAGAAACCATTCTGTAAACAATACCGTATGTTCAAAGCAATGACTTTATATTGCATCTACCATTTATCTGTTTAAAAATGTATGGAACGCGATAACCATCACAGCGTCGAGAAATAATGTAGGGACGAATACATTGTTACTGTTTGCCAGATTTAGATTATTTCTATACGTTTATTTCTGAATACAAGATAAAGTAAAAAAACTAAAACCCAACTACGACAAAAAACGACGCTGAAAAAGTATAAAAGTACCCCATGAATACAGGTAAAGTCACAAGCAAATGCTAGTAATATATATATATATATATATAT